>VZTT01050943.1:56083-71963 GCA_013400855.1 Buphagus erythrorhynchus
GCAGATATGTAGATAACAATAGGGAAAAAGCAAGAAGTAGTCTTCAATCTTCTTTTGTCATAATTCTCCATTTTACTTCTTGCCTTCTGCTTTTCTAGCATATGTAGACAGAAAATTAGAACCTCTTATGAAATTTAGAATGGTATGGCATTGGCATAATCCTCTCCAACACTTTTGCAGGAGATAAGCATAGTGTGAGAGCATTTTCAGGGCTGCAGTACATAAGAGCAGTTGCTGGGATCCCTGGGACATTGCTTCCCTCTTCGTGGTCAGCCTGCAAGCTGTGGCTTCTAATGGGCATTTTCCTGTGCCCCAGGTTAGTAGCAGCAATCAATTCAGAGAAGTAAAAAGTAGGCAAGAATAAGAAAAAGAGACAGCTGAAAACAGCAATGGCAACCAGCATCTGCTGGTTTTTGCACACTGGACAAAAGCAGAATGGCTTCCCAGGTAATGATTTCCCAGAAAAAAACATCAGTAGGTTACTGCTGCTTCAAAAAGCGCTAGCAGTGGTGAAAAGAAAAAAAAGTACTAGAGTTACTCTCCTTTATGGTATAGTGTATTGAACAGATTTCTCTTTGAATCAGTAAACCTCATGTATTCTCTACATGGACTTCTCTAGAATTTGCTTATGCAACCCCTACAGCTCTTTCATGACAAATGAACAAAAATTGTTCATGACAGCATCATAACTTTCAAGACTGATTACTCTTAACAAATTTAGAAAAGGCAGAAAATCACCACACTGAAAAGTTTTGTCTGGTGAAGGACATTAATATCCAGCTGATCCACATCATGGTCTCACCTCTGCCTTTGAATATCTTCTTGCATGGAAAGTTCCCACGTTTACTTTCAGAGCCCTGAAGCATGCAGGGCATCCAGAGATACTTCCAGTGCACCCAAAGGATGGGCTGATTCTGAATGACCTTGACCTTAACCCTTCAGCCCTGGTAGCCTGTGGGAGTTACCAAGCAGCAAAGGAGATGGGTATGAACTGAACCTCTCCTATGCCTACCATCACTCTGGAAAGAGGTAATGTTACACAGCAGCAGCTCCTGGGTAAGAATAGGCAAAGATGAAGATTCAGAGCTCATGATTTCAAATTCTAACTTTCCCTTCTTATGTGTTCTAGGTCTCTCTGTCCTCCTCCTATGCATTTTATTAGCCCTTCTGGGCTGCCACAAGCTTCTAGCAAGAATGAGGAGATAAGTAAATGAGGTTCCCCAGAGAAAATGGTAAGTGGGAACATTTATACAGTTGTTCAGGTTGGGAAAACATTGGGTTAAAAGGAAGTGGCTGGAAAAAGTGGAGATTGATGAAGGAGCTAATGAAGAGGAGAGGAAAAACTGTCTGAGGGATGACTTTTCAGAACTCTGCCTATCTTTCTCCTGAATCTTTGTCCTCCACATGGGAAGAGGCTAAAGTAGTAAGTTTGTATGAGATGTGAAACTGAAAGTTGTTGTAAATGCAGAAATAAATTAGAAAAATGAGAAAACAGTTTTTCTCTACTGAACTTGCAACCTTTAAACTTCTCTATAAGTTGCAGCTCAATAATAGTTACTGTGGAATAGCCTTGCATAATAAAATCCAGCAGGAGCAAAAGCATCATGATGAATTCACCATTATTATTCATAGAGCTGTCATGAACAGTCTGCTTACTCTACACAATTCACCAAAGAAATACTGGTTTGCCACAGATTGAACAGTGCATTTTAAAACAGCAAAGTGCCATTCAGTGCCCTACCCTTTCAACCATGCTGTACATACACACATAGCAGGGAACTCTCAAATTACACTGTTTAGAAAGGTAGTCAAGAGAGTGAAAGAGACCAACAGCCTAAATTTTCTCAAGACTGTACTTTTTCCTACATTAGAAAAAAATCACTAGACGTGTTTGTGTCCACTGAACATGTGATCATTACTCTGGAATCACTTTTTGCTACTCAGTCTTGTTAGGAGGAGACATGGGGTTCCTGGAGAACCATTTTTCATTGTAAAAACATAGATTCACTGCAGCCATTTGCAAGAATGGACCACGTTAGACATATAAAACCTTCCCTTTTCCCTAGGAAAGTGTGACCATGGCAGGGTTGTATGACTGGGGTCTGCTCCAGGGGATGCACTCATTCCTTGAAGGAAGAATGTCAGAGTCCTGATGAATATGAGGTGCCCTGGGAGACTAACACCCACAACATCTCCTTGCCCCAGGCATTGGGTTGCTCAGCTGAAAATTTTCCTGTTCAATTCCTCCATAGCTGGGGAAACAGCTGAGTGTGACAAAATATGCACTCTAATTCCCCTTCTGCTGCAAAAGGGATTACACTAACTCAGGAGTCAGTATGTCTCTGCACCACTGAAATGAGAACCAGCTTCCTGTTGTAAATGATTCTGTTGGTCAGGAACCTGGCATGTTTCAAGTGACTGATTAAACTACTATCTTCACTGGAAGCTGGATTGACTCAGTGTAAACAAGTGGGGAATTAATACAAAAGAATTAAGGAAATATCAAGGAAAGGATTGAAAACTTTTTACATTGAGGAGTTAGGTTCAATATTAGCAGTACATGGAGTCAGAAACATGAACCACTGTTCTTACAAACAAAAAGGTGTTGTCCACAAGTTGTTTTCTGTATGTTAATTTTGGAGAGCTTCAATACAACCATCTGTGTATCTTAAACCAGTCAGCAGAGACCAAAGCCCAACCATACTAAACTGAAGGCCAGAAATTCAAGTTAAGCCAGAGAAGGCTGATGAATTTCTAGTTACACATAAATATTTCCATCTCCTATGGAATTAATTTGAAAATTTTGCAATTGTGAAGCAATATTTGTGAATAAAATCATCTTTTCTGGAGAGTCCTTCAAAAAACGTGTTACTAGTGTCTCACAGTTTTTGTCTCAGCGTACCAAGTTAAGCAGAAACAGGAGTTTGGATTCAGTGGCACTGTTGCTCTTGGAAGAGAAATGAGTTCTGGGAGAAACATCGTTCTGCAGGGAAACCTGTTTATTCCCAGGTGGGATACATGCATTGTGCACCTGCACAGCCACAGAGCTGAAGAGTTAAGCTCCCCTGTTTCCTGTGGAGAACAGCTGTCCTGAGTATTTCCTTGAGTCAGACTTTGTCTCTCTTATTTTCTGTACAAATTCCCTGCTCTCTCTTCTGTACAGCAAGGTCATGTCAGTTGAACACTTGGGAATTCACCTCTCCATCATACAAGCATTTTTTAAAATATATGATGTACTTTTTGTATGTGTTTGCAAGTTAATTATTTTGACAGGCAATGCTTGTCATTCATAATACTAGTTCCTGTACACTGCTTACCTATAACCAGATATATTTATTATTCCACCTGTCCCACTCCCCCCAGTTTTAGTATCATAGCAAGATGATTCCAGTGAACATAATTATTTTCATGCCCTCAAGTCAAGGGTCTTGTTACACTAATTAATTTACAGATACAGCATGAAACAGTTTTCAAAATCAAAATGGGAAATGTTCAGAAAAAAAGAATTATTATAGCCATTTTAGCACAGCCACAGAGGGTATAGCTAGAAAGATTTTTGGCAGGTTCATACACATTTAGACTGAAATATAAATTACCCAGAGCCAGTTGTGATGGTATTGCCTGTATGAATCAAGTTGGACTAAAAGCTATCACACAGCTTTTGTGTTTTCCTCCTTGGAAAACCAGCTGGTTCACTCCAAACTGGGATCCTGGAGTCATCTGTGTAGCTACAACCATGACAATATGGCTATAACTGGAGACCAATCAACTTGCAGAGATCTTTAACTGCAAAAGTCAAGGATATTTTGAGTCTGTATTCAAACCACACTTGCATGGACTTGTTAACGAATGGATCAGCTTCACTCTACCTAATATAAAATGTACTGGGTTACTCTCTCATTTTTGATGAATTCAAAAAATTGTGCAGAATATGCTAAAATATTGAAACTCTTCTCTCTGAGAATTCATAAGGCATTCCTCCTGAATCATATCAATGGTACTTCACAGTAAATATTTGTATTACTGCACACACAAAAAATATATATACTCATAACTGAAAGCTTGCCTCAAGTATGAGGCAAGAAAAACAAACAATAGTAACTGAGAGACAGGAGAGAATGATAGTTACTGATGTTTACGGGTGTTTTCAGCCAAAGATGACTGGATCTGACAATGCAGCTGTCCTGCAAACGGTGGAGCTAATTACAGCATGTTTCCCAGGGTCTTTCCCAATGGACTAGATACCCTTGGAACATATGAAGAAAGAAATTAAATGCAGGGGTGAGCACAAGAAGGTGACTGGCAGCACAAGGAGCTGTATATGCTGTACAGTAGGTGTCAACAAAACAATAAGTCAGATTTCAGCTGCAATTGTGACAGAAGCTGTGGTAAAAAGCATTACTGCCTTGTGCCTGGGCTCCTAAGCAGGGTCTGGGGAGGAGGTGGTGAGTGGTGCAGCCTGTCTTCCCTCCACCCAGCGCACTGCAGGGGTATAGGAGGGAGGGAAGCTGAGCTGTCTGCCTCTAACTGCAGCCACAGACAGCAAGAGAGAAGAGAAAGGATCCTCCTGCCATACCATGCATGAAAAAGCAAGAGTGGATCTGGTTCTCATGCTTTAAATATTTTGTGGCTAAAGCTTTGAAGTGCTTCTCAACAGCTGTCCTTTCTTTTTGCAGCTCCTCTACAGGCTAATTTTTAAAGGTGTTTAAATACATAATTTAGCACCTAGATACCCAGATCTCTTCCCTGTCTTCAATTCTTCAACTATAAAGCAAAGATGCTGATAATACTGGGTTTTTTATCATTTCTGCCTTTCTAATTCATACAATTACAACACTTTGAAAAGATCCTGCCTCTTGTTAGGTGCTTAGAGAGAAAGTAATATGATGTGTTTGTTCTCAGTCTTGTTTAGGAACTACAGGCATTGTTGTGACAGAAATAATAACAAACTTAAGAGGAAGTAAAACAGGACATTCACAAGAGAAGATTTTAATCAGAAATAAGAAAGCTTGGGGGCCTGACTTATAATTATTTAAAAGAAATTTCAACTTGGAATATTAAAAAATATAGAAAGTGAGTGGACACTCTTGGAAATATAAAATTGTTTTTCTGGTAAAATATGGAGAAAAATGTTAGCAAACGTGTAAAACAAAGAAAAGTAGAAAGGAGATTCAACAAATGGTTGGTGTCCTACAAGGCTTTTAAAGAGAACACTATTCAAAGAATTAACACACAAGAAGAAACTTGTGCAGAAATGCATATTCAGCAGATTTTCTTTTTTTATTTTATTCACTGTTTGGTCAATTGAAGGCCTGGAGGCAATAAATTCCTCTTGCACAGAATTCAACAGTGATAAATAGTTTGGAAATCACTGAACTGCTAGTTGTGCTTGAGGCATTTGCATTTCAATGTTTCAAGTTTCCAGTACAGTCGATTTGCTGTGTGCTGGAAAGCAGGTGAGGACATCATGAGGACATTTTCTATGAAAGTAGGTGAAAGCTGTTTCCCTGAGAATTATGCAGCCATCAGTACTTTTACTAATCCTTATTGCATTTTCCTCATTATCATATTTTTCAATTTATAACATCGTCTAGAAGAATATGATGTAAGACAACCTGCTAATAACTTTGCTACACATCTGTCTTCATAAAATACCTATAAAAATGTGAATGCTTTTTTTTTTGGTGAGATTGATTACAAAGAGTGTTTTATGAATAAATTTCTTTTCGAAACAAGAAAATGCTTTAAATTGAGCACATTTTTTCAGATTCAGATAGGATACTTAGAAGTTATGTACCATAGGAAATAAGTGGTATGGGTAATGCAATAAACCATAAAAATAAAGCATAAACAAATCGAATATTTACCATGTAACTTGCAATACATCGTAGCATTGCAGTTTATGGAGTTTTTATATTAGCTGCTGTGCCACAGCAACAGTTACAATAGGAGATAAAATGACACAGGGTAGACTCTTGTATACTCTGTTTTGTTGTAGTCAGATTTTAAAAATATTTAATTTGGTAGGAGTCTGTCTCCTTCAAAAGATTAATTGTTGCACTAGTGATGAACCAATAGGTGGTAGCAGGGCAGGCAGCCTTGTGAATTAAGAATATGGAAATAAGTGTGTAAGGGGAAAGTGGGAGCTGTTCCGAAGTGTACCTGGCATCTGAAGAAAGAACTAACAATTTGGCAAGGTGCTCATCCAGTAGAAGACACACCGTGAAAATGGCCCATAATACAACCTGGTGGTGCTTGCTTTTTTGGGGGGAGTGGCTTCTGCTTTTTGTTTGTTTTGTTTTTTCTTTCTAAGCTGAAAACATTCTCTTATGGTAAAAAGCCAAGTACTCAGAAAGTATGAAATGAAAATGAAGGAAATTTTAATTCTTCCTGTTTACGCATATGAATTATGATCAAGTCCTTAATGTGATTGGAAGAGGTAGTAGGCTGTTTTTCAGCTCACTTAACCAGGCTGAATATTCAGGTATTATGGAAAAAGGTGATCAGAAAGTCAGTATTAAATGTAATATTCACTTAGAAATGCTGAGGAATTGTGGGAACAGCTTCCCTTCGTGTAATGAAACAAAAACTAAAAGCCATGAAATATGTAATTTAAGGACTGCAACACTTAAAGCAGTGAGTGTGTTTCAAATAATTCAACAAGAGTCAGATCGAGATAAGCAAAAGAAGCACTGATCAAATGAAATAAACAAGGGGGCCGTGAGGCAATTATTAACATAAATTTAAAGGCTACAATATTATGCTCATGAAAGCCGTTGGTGAGACAAGCTTATTGCTGGCATTTCTTACCTTTTAACTGCTTGATTTGGCATTCTTAACAGCAGTCTTTTAACATCTTTTTTAATGAACTCTACCCATGCTTCTGGGCATGATGGTAGGCAGCAGTTCTATATGGTACAAAATTATTTCATCCACAGAGCCGCTAGCAGAGAGCAGAATATTAAAAGTGTAATTCACTTACTGAAAACTTCTTGGTTTTTTGTTTATTTTTTTTTTTTTTGCCACATCTGTTCTCCAAATGAGCTTCTCAGCTCTGAGGCTCAAGGAAGTCTATCCTAGTAGCAAACACTTAGCACTTGCTGTGTCCCCTGCTGAACACAATCTTTGTTCCCTTGGAAGGCAGTGCCTGGGCCATATTGCCCAAAAGCATAGAAGCAATAAAAAAGTTGTTTAAGAGGCCATTTGGAAATCTCTCATGTCTAGAGGGAATCATGTCATGTTAAAAATCAGTCATGTCAGGACATTATGTGGTCCCATCCCAGCTCATTGTCAGGTCCATAGCCTGGGCATTCCTGTTTCCATGAACCCTGAGTGCTTGGAAGGGAGAACTCTGGAGCTGTTTTAAAACTGGAAAAGTACAAAGATATTTTTATTTTGACTACACTCTCTGCATTGGTTGTGCTCTCAGCTGGCCACCATAACACGAACTGAGCTCAGTGTTACTGCATATAATTATTTAAAACTCTATGGAAGCATACCTACACAACTGATAAAAATTACAGCTTGAGAAATGGAAATAGGTAAAAAGCTTTGAAAAAAAACAAGGAAAAACTGATCTCATAACTAGCAGGGGCATAGATGAAAAGAATGGGTGGTAGAAACACAGCATAGCAATGCAATGCTACAAAACAATTGAAAAATAGCTTCCACTTTCACCACATATGGAGGTTTCACCAAGAACCAAAGGACAGGAATGGAAGGTTTGGGAAGGCACTGGAACACCACAGATCTTTTCTCCTGATATTGAGGGCTTCTCAGGGAACTGCCAGAAAGGAAATGACATTGTTGATGGTTTCAACTAATGCTTGATCTGCCTGGAAGGTGAGATTTACATTGTTGCCCTAGTTCCCATGTGCCATCACTTGTTTACTACCTTACCCTTCCTATTTCCCTCTTTAATATAATCTTTTAAAAATAAGTAACTAAATTAATAGAATTCAATTCAACTACTCCAGATTTCATCTTTTGCTGCCTTATGACCATAAGCACTTCATTGCTCATAGTAATGTTAAAACAGCAATGTTAAAAAATGGAGCACATTTGCTGTGTGCTAACATTGACTATAAGGCCATGTGCTGTGAAAATCACCCTTAAGTGGGGCTAAAACTGTTGGAAACCTGAGAGAAAAGCTTCATTTTTCAATCCTGCACTTATATTTTGGTTGTACTTTCTGCAAAGAATCTTTTTCAGACCTTAAAGAGTCATAAAACTTCTAGCTCATGACATGTCATCAAAATTAAAATAAAAATCTTTAATATAATTTAAGGAGAATGTCAAAGTTTTGTCTTGCTAAAAGGAAAAGAGAAAGGAATATCTATAAATTGAAATTATCCTTGTGAAACTTCAGGTTGAAATATCAAGGACTAAACTATTTAAGGGACTTCACAACAGTGACTATGATATTGTACTGAGCAGGCTGCCCCCTCTTTGTAATGAAAGCCCCCCACATTGCTAAATTCTTTTACGTTTGGGTGGGACATACTAGCATTTTTGTCTGTATGGAGACTTTTGGTACAACATATAGGAAAAAAAAAAAAGGCAAAATCCCTTCCCTGCAGAGGTGGGCGCGGAAGAGAAAACTTGTAGAATCCTACAAGGATGCTGCCAGCTTGACCTTTTCAGGAGATGCTCTAGTTTTGTTGTTCTCTTCATATGCCCCAAAAGAAGTGCTCCCAGAACAAGGAAACACTAAAATCAAAGAACTTTACATCAGACAGCTGAGAGCATTGAGAGCTGGAGTGGGCAGGTGGGAGGCACAAGTCCCTGCTTCTGATAATATTATGGCACAGTAGACCTGTAAGCTAAAAATATAAAATATATTCCCAGATCTTCCATTTGCAGTTAGGTTGGTCCAAGAGGATTTAACATCAGGATCATGAATTTGCTTCTTCTTTTTTTATAAAGGGTAAGTTTAATAAAGTCAGTGTTTTGCTAAAGCTGCTGAGGGGCACGTGGGAGGAACCGCCTGTTCTCTGAAAATATGAACATGCCTTCAGGTAAATATTTTCCTGCATAAACAGTTTGCCTCACCTGAGAAGAATGATTTAGAAAACACCTGCTGTGAGATGTAATTAGAGCACGAATATGTGCAAAACTATGAGTCTGCTGAGACCTCATGAAGAGCAGGAGGTGCTCAGTTCCTTTCCATGCCTGCAGAAGTTTAGGGTTCAAAAACATTCTCTGTGACTCGGATACTGCAGGTGATTATATTCACTAGGACTGTAAATCATTTACCAAAAAAAGTGGGTGGCAATGTGATTAGCACACACTGAGTAGGGAGAGAGACATAAATTACTTAGAATCCCTTTTTTTGTCTGAGTCATGTATGCTTAAAGCTACAACTGCAGCAAGGTTGAATGTGATCAAACAGAAGTTCCATTGTAAGGGCTTTGTGAAAAGAGTTTTAGAAAGTGTTTAAATTATTTCTGAGAGAATAATCTATTTGGCTACCTGAAGATGTAAAAATAAGTTATTTAATGAAGAGTTTAATTTACAAGTTTTTAACTAATCTACGGAGTCTCAGCTAAGCAAAGAAAAAAAGAAATCTGTGAATATCACATTAATTGCATTAGCATTTCATTAAGACGGGCCTGAAGCCTCATAAGCAGTAAACCTGTGCTTTTAGTGAGCAGCAAATACGTCAGTTCTTTAGCTGGAAAGGAATTTTATGCTTCTGTTTCTTCAGAAAAGCTGCAAAGAGCTCAGTTGTCTAGGATTTTTCTGCAAGGCAATTGTCCTAAATGTTGAAATAATATTAAATTTGAGGGAGTTCCCCAGTTATCAACGGAGTCCATGAAAAGGGTAATATTTGAAGTAGGTTTTGGATCAGGTGAGGATGAGCCATGGTATTTTAAATGAAATTTATTTTAGCAGTAGTCTATGTGTTTATAGCTCCAAATAAGCTATATTCGAATTCCAGCAACATAACTTCTGCAAGACATAAAATAAGAGATAACTGCATTATTGGAGAGATAACAACTAAACTAAATCTTTTCTTAGGTAAATGATTGTTCAACATAATCAGTGTCAGCTGAAGCTGACCTGAAGGAACAAACTGGTAGAATCTCCCTAGTACAGAGCTGCATTCAGTGCTTCATAATAAGGAACCAGATGAATATTTGAATTTTCTAAATGAGCTGTTTAATTTTAATCAACCATGGGGGAAAATGTTCCAAAAATTGGAGCAGGAAATGGATATCTACCCAGGCTTCAGGCACTTCACCCTGCTTGTTCAGGAGCAGCTCTCTCTTTCACACTCTCACTTCCAGACCAGCTAATTAAGTGCAGGTTCAAGCTCAGATGTTTCTCCATCTTTCAACTATTGTAATGCATTCTAGCAGGGAGAAGCACAGTGAGTCCTTGTAGTTATCCCTGGGGCAATTGACAGAGATAAGAAACACTTAAGCTCTCAAGCTGTGCAAAACACTTTTTTTTTTTTTTTGTAAAGATACAGTCTAGGGACTATGGTTTTTCCTTCCTCATATAGGAAGGAGAATTCCTTCTTTTCCTGTCTTAGTCTTAACTGATATATTCAGAAAAGCATTCAGTTAGGACGAATCATTCCCACAGAAGGCCAGATTCTCACAGACTCTCAGCTGCTCTAAACCAGTGCAGCTCCAGTGAGGTTACTCTGGCTGCAGGGCAGATTGAGCAGGTGAAGGGACTGCTTCACTCTCCTGCCCTTCAGAGGTCTCAGGCAGGTTCAACATCTGGCAGGAGCAGTCTTTTGTCTGAAATAAAGCCAGGCTTCCACAACTGTGAGACTAATATTTTGGTCTTCCTGCCATTGAAATTACCCCTATGTGGTATTTCACATATGACAGACTGAAAATGATTTACAGATTGCCTAATTTCTTGACGATTTGCAATCACAGATACAGGAACTATTTAATTTCTGTTTTATTCCTTCTACTCTTATCTCTGTCTAACACCTGCTAAGAAAATATATATTATCACTTTTTATTTCTTTGCTTTCAGGGTCTTTCACTGCTTTATCTTGTCTATTTGTTGCAAATATTTTCTTATTGGGGTCTCAACTCTTGAAATGAAATCTGATTGTGAGACAGTTTCTAAAAGAATTTATCTCATATTTTCTCTCTGGTTGGAAAAGAAGCACAAAAAGAAAACAAAATGCTTCCTATACATTTTTAGGTTTTTTTTTCTTCTACTCAGCAGGTGAATCAAGAAATTTCTCAGCAAATTAGATATAGCTTGGCTCAGGAGATACATATATTTTGCAGCTTGTCCTTAGGAGCCCTTACTACAATGACTAACTCCAGTTGGTACGGCAAAGGCACCCTCAGAATTACATTAGCAGGTAGCTGGAAGTGTCTGAGTACTCCCAGCACAGAATCATAGACTATCCTGAGTTGGAAGGGACCCATAAGGATCATCAAAGTCCAGCTGCTGGCCCTGCACAGGACACCCCAAGAGTCACACCATGTGCCTGACAGCATTGTCCAAGAGCTTCTTGAACTCTGCCAGGCTGGTGCTGTGATCCCTTTCCTGGGGATCCTGTTCCGGTGCTCAGCCACTCTCTGGGTGATGAACCTTTTCCTAATATCCAACCTAAACCTCCCCTGACACAGCTTCAGGCCATTCCCTCAGGTCCTGTCACTGGGCACTGTTACAAATGGATGTGGGGTTTAGATAAGCCCTTGCCTTTTGCCCAGGCCTCTGGCAGCAGGCAGTAACTTTTTTGAGATGGCCAGCCCCTCAATACCCATTCTCATTCCCATTTCATAATGGCTGATTCAGTCTATTATAGAATGAATTATTTATTTAATAAACAGAAAGCTATCAGACATAAGACTTAACACAGACTATATACTACAGAGGAATAAGGACAAAAAAAAAATAAAAGGACTACTAGTAGGTTAACATACAGTGCACAATAGGGTACCCATTTCAGTTACAGCAAGCAAAGTACTATAAGCTTAGGATTCAATGCATCTTACCATCCAATTGTTGGTGTGGCACACATCAAAATCCTTTTCCTCAATTCCCAGGAAAATAACCATGGGTTTGCTCCAAAAGCTGGGAGAAGTTCCTCACGCCTTCAGGGTGTGCGTGTAGAGGCTTCTGCCTTTGAGAAATCTGTGTGTGCTTTTATAGTTTGTAAAACAGTGTCTCTTAGTGGAGAGTATTTCCTTTATCCCTTCCCACATCTTCTCTCCAGACTAAGACGCTGATTCTTATCTGAGGCCTGAGCCCTTTTGGCACCAGAGGTGACCCCTTTTAGCCCTTAGGTTATCTCTTTATGCACCAGCTGTCTGTGGTAGAGAGGAAAGGGGTACACATCCAGCCACAGTCACCACAGAGCAGAGATCAGTGCCTGCTCCTCCTCTTCCCCTCACAAGGAAGTCGTAACTGCAGGAAAAGGCTCCCCTCACTTTCCTCTGGGCTGAACAGACCTAGTGACTTCAGCTGCTCCTCACAGAGCTTCCCAACAAGGCTCTTCACCATCTTTGTTTCCGTCCTTTGGACACTGTCTAAGAGCTTTATGCCCTTCTTACATTGTGTCACCCAAAGCTGTCCCCAGCACTGGAGGTGAGGCTGCCCCAGCTCAGAGCAGAGCAGGACAATCCCCTCCCTTGCCCAGCTGTGATGCTGTGCCTGATGTCCCCCAGGACAGGGTTGGCTCTCCTGGCTGCCAGGGCACAATGACTCACCTTCACCCATCTGTCAACCAGAACTCTCAGGTCCCTTTCCATGGCGCTGCTTTCCAGCATCTCATTCCCCAGCCTGTGTGTCCTGGGTTGTCCTGTCCCAGGTGTAGAAGCCAGCCCTTGTCTTTGTTAAATTTCACACATTTGGTGATTGCCCATCTCTCTAATTTGTTGAGGTCTCTCTGCAGGAGTTCTCTGCCTTAGAGAGTCAACAGCTCCTCCTAATTAAGTATTGTCAGCAAACCTACTTTTGTACCTGAGAAAGCGTAAGTCAGTCAGTATGGGAAATGGGTCGTCTTTTCTTCTTCCACAGCCAAGTGTGTTATCTAGCATAGTTTGCATGAAATAAATGCACAAATTATGTAAGTAACATCCTGCAGTTTTACACTTACCTTGTCCATTCAGTGCTTCTTCTTTGTGATCTAAATAAACCTGTTTTCAATTGCAGCTGTGCTTCCAATTAGTCCAATGTAGTTCTGGACATGACTGGACTTAAGGAAACTTCTGTATTCCAAGGTGAAAGTCTGAGACAGACCCCAACAAATCATCCTGCTGTGAGCAGTGAGGTTGGAGAAGATGACCTGCACTGTTTTTTATTACTCTGTGAGCCTAGTTTTTCAGACAATGTAACTTTTTTTCTTTCTTTCTTTTCTTTTTAACAGGCTCATTTTTAGTATTTGAACAGTTGATCTGTGGAGCCTTCATGTCTGTGGGAAAGCTCTTGCCATAACCACTCTCTTTAGAACAGGGATAAATAGTAATTAGAATAACGAGAAAAAGTTTTTAAAAATGTGTAAAGTTCAAGTGAGCGTTTCTTTTTTTTTTATAACATATGAAAAAGGAAAAATTTTACCTTACATTTTCAGCTCAGTTTGAAAAAGTTTAAATTGACTTTTGGGCATACTTAAAAACAGATGCAAGGTGACATGAGGTCTGAGGTACTTCACCCATCCCAAAGCTAGGGGATCAGGCTTTTGTCTGATGGACTTTGCAGATGAAAAAAAAACCCTCTCTGATAGTGTTAGAAAGTGTTCTATAGTGATAGACTTCCATTTAGCTTTAAATCATAAAATATTTTTCTGGATTATGGGCTAAAGCTCTCCTTGGGATGTGTGCACTCTTGGACCACACTATGAATCTCATAGCAGTATACTGCCAAATTAATTAAATTGTCCTAAGAAGGGCAATATATAAAAGAAAAATCTACTGTCTGGTGATACAAGTTTATATTTATTCAGCTAAGGCAAAGCGTGAAATGTAAATCCCTAGAAAGTAAATCCCCTGCTTCTTTCTTCTCCTCCTATCTGCTTTTACCTAGTCTTCTAAATATATATGTACTTTTAAAGCACAGTTTTAAAGAACTATTCAAAGAATCCAATTCAAGTTCATTTACTGGGCCAACACACCATTTTTTTTGGTAGTGAATTAAATTGCTGAAAAGATTTTGCCAGCTTTTATCTGTTGTGGTGCAAGTTACCTCAGGCTAGCTCTCTGAATTTCCTCATATCAATTGTTTACATCTGTCTATTTTGGTAGCAACCAACACATACTTTTCCTCCAAGGTCTTTACTGTGCTCCTGGCTGAAGAGTCACACACAAGTGCCCCAAGTTCTCTTCCCTCTGTAGCCCTAACTTCTCCCTTTTCTGCAACTATTGCAGAATTGGGATTCCTATTAATATGAGGATATTCTGCATGAGCTGTCAGTTGACCAAAATTTTTATAGTCATATTATGTATGAATCACTGATTGCAAGATCAGTGATACTCTTTGTTACAGACGCAAAGGTGCTGGTGTGTTACAGCATAGCAAAGGTGGGACCTGTCTGGAAGAAACATGTATCCTTAGATTCCCTATCTTGGTTCTTAAATGTATAAGACATAAATAGACGTATAAATGACATTGGTGTTAAAGAGAACGAAATTATGGTAGGTCCTGAAGCGTAGCTATTGGAAAAAGCTCCTGACTGTGGTAATTACAAATTTTGTGCTAGCAAAATATCATCCTGGATAATTCATAGCCCATGACAATGAAAAATATTTGAGTTAAAACAGCAAGTGTGTGATCCATTGAAGTCAGTGGGCATCTTCCCATTGGTTTCAACAGACTTTGTCAATGATGTAAAAGTGGTTAAAGGGATTTAGCTCAAATGTTCCAATAGTTACCCTCTGAGCTTGAAAGTGGGGGGAACATTTTAGGCTAGAAAAAGGATTTAAATAAAGCAGTTGAAAAAAAGTGTGAAAAAATTATCTGCAGTAAAAATTTTCATGATTGAACAGATATACCAAGAGGAGGAGGAGGTGCTGCTAGCTTTCTCAAAAAGACTCACTACAAGCTCATATGACTGTGTCAATGTAACCCAAAGACAAACAATGAAAATAACTCATGCCTTAATTATACAAAGGTCTGTATGATGGGTAAGGAAGGGTTAAGGACAGATAGCTTCAAGGATGCTAGAAGCTGATATTCTTTCTTGCTGAGATTTTAGTACATATATATCTATGTATCTATGTATCTATGTATATATATCTACCCTTCATAGCTGGAGGCTATCTTCTGATGTTGTCCTTGTAGACTTTCAATCAGTTTCCTGATTCAATTCAACAAAATTTGGATTAGACTCTCAGTTACTTGTCCTTATGATTGTTCTTATGTGGAGAAGGTAGATATTTTACTTTTGGACTATCTGTGACCATGAACATTCCTTATTAATATGTACGCTTTAGGAGAGTTTTAAATTTATGCTAAGAAACCAATCAACAATGAAACAGAAAATACTACAGTGAACCTTTTGCAGATAATATAAAAACTGATTGATATGCCTTTCAAAAATATTACGAGGGTTTAATTAAGATCACAAAAATATTTTCCAACAAGCTACATGATACTCATGGTTAAAGCATTTGCCTTTAGTGATGGTTTTACCATACACACAAAAGCTACAGATTCAGCAAAATGTGGTTTAATTTGAAAGCACTTATAAAATCATTCTCTGAATTCAATCAGGAGAAAAAAAATTCCTCTCTTTTTCTTTCTTTTTTAAAATATTGCATTCTCTTCTTCTCTCCAGCCACCACCCCCCATTCTGCCTTCCTCGCTCACTGTAGATTAATTTCCTCCCATCTGTTTTCTCTTCTGTTTCCTTCTTGCTTTTTCTCTTTCTTCCTCTCACTTTTTCTTTTCTTTTCTTTTC
>VZTT01050944.1:5829-16825 GCA_013400855.1 Buphagus erythrorhynchus
TTAACTAGTGGTAATACCTCTTGAAAATGCTTCCAATTGTTTAACTACTCCACAGAATGTTTGGTGAGAAATCTGTATCTTTTAAAAAAATTCTCACTGTGTAAAGGTAATGCAAATGGCAACTGTGTGAGGATTCACACAATCTGGTTTATTTTAGAAATACACTTGTATTTCAAATAAAGACAGTTCTTGGCTACTGTTCATGTCATTAACAGTTTTAAAAGCCTCGGGCCATGCTCTGTAAGCAGGCACAGGGCATCTGCAAATTACAATAATGCAGAACAGACCCATATTTTGTTTACTTCAGCAGCTTCTGATCATTTTCCATGACAGATGTATCACAAAAAGGTTCTGACACCAGGAAAGTCTTTAAATGAGAAACCCCCTGTTTGCCTTTAAAGCATCACTTCTTTCCTTAGTCCTTGAGGCTATCAGTTTATTGAAATAAAAAAGCTATCTTAAAAGCATGTGTTATTTTTTTTTATTGGGTGTACTGTGGTCTAAAACTGTGGGCCAGCAGAGTAAGTTCAGAGGTAAGTGAGTGCAGATTTTCTGTCCCCATTGCAGAACCAGCAAGGTAAAAAACATATGAATACAAAGGAGCCCACTTCACGTCAAATAAATATTCAAAAATATAAGTTTTAAAAGTAGAGAAATTAATCTATCCCAAGTTAATGAAGCACAATCTGATTTTGATTTTGATGATGTGTCCTTTTAAGTTCACGATGTCCATGCAATGCATTTTTAAAAAATTATTCACTGTAAATATGTTTAAGTAAACTTTCTATTAAAAAAATCTGAAGACAAAAGCAGCAATTATGCCATTGATAACTGAGAATTTGTCTGGGTGCAAACTTCTCAGCCAAGAAGGTTTTCGTGTGGGCAATAATAGTCTATGAAGCACAGTCTCACACTGATGCTTTTAGCAATTGGAATAACTGTATTCATTTGCACGCCATTGAAGGAATTAATAATGTAAAATTAAGTTGTCCCAATAGTGCAAAGAAATCATAAGCACAGCCTTTGAGCNAAACCATAACAATTTCCAATATAAAACCCACTGCTGCATTATATTGAAATAATTGTACATAACATTTTGCAGGCATTAATATTAGCTTGTGCCTGATAGGTTTAATTTAATGTCTGTGAGAAAATGCAAGAATTATTTCAACTGTATTAATTATATTTTTATCATCTGAAGAGGCATATTTTTTCCTATAAGCACTTTTCACATGGAGGTCCAACATAAACATTTTTCTTTCTTTCATCAGAGTGAGAAGGCTTGATGAGAGAAATTAAGAGACGAAAAAGCTTATTAAATCACTTAATTCATACTGCTGCCAGCATGGGATTTTCCTTTACATTTTTCAGTGTTTTGCCATCTGTATTACTCATACAACAGGGATTCCACTGCTTCTCATGAGAGGCTTTTCTACAGTCTCATAGATCTCAGCTTCAGAAGATGTATCTTTATACTCTGTATGAAATTAAAACAAATTTTAGGCCATGACTCCCTACAGTTTCCCTGCCTGCTGTAGTCCTGCCTGGAATATTTCCCAGCTGGCTGAAAACTCGGTCCCTTGCTAGTCCATCCTTCCTCACCATGGGCTGCACTGGGGTTCCAGAACAGTCCCTGCTTAAACAATTCAACTGATATTTACCAAAGGTATAGTGCTCTTAGCCTTGCAAAATGCACCTACGGTGTGAAAGAATTATGTTTCCAGGGTGAACAATCTATTTAGACCCAATTTCTTACTCGCCTATTTTTTTTTAATCAATTCACAATCCAAGCGAATCCATTACCAAAAGAGAAGAGCGACAAAACAATACAGTTTGGATACAATAGTTTGAAAACTGTAATAAAATGAAAAATACTGATAATATATTAACAACAGCACTTTAAGATAAGACAATGAAACACCATCACTTATTTCCATAAGTTTCATGACATTAATTTCACTTAACTTCTGGTGCTGTCATCTGAACTTGTTACCCAAGTGTCTCCTTCTGATCAACAGAGAGAAATTTCTATGACTCCATAAGGAAATCTTGGTTGACCTGATATATGCACTTAATCAAAGAAGGGCACCTTAACACCCTACACAAGGATACAATCTACATTAATGCAAAAAGAAAATACTCTAAGGTGGCTGAGTTAGGAGACATTGTNTCACGACATCATCTAGTAAAAATCTGAACGTATGGATTTTGCTTCCGAAAAATGATACTCAAGTGGGTGAACAGGCAAAGGAAAGCAGAAATTAGTAGAAGAACATCAGCTGATCACTAATTTGATGAACTAGAAATAAAGTTATTTATGTTCAAGAAAAATGTTATTCACTGGACATTGCTATTAAGGCTCAGGCCACAATGCTGAAGCAGTAACAAATCAGAATGTATCATTTAAAATCAAAGGTAAAGCTTTATTAATTATTTATAATAGAACTTGATCACAGATTTGACTGAAAATATTGACATAAAAATCAAGTAAAAACATAAAAATACAAGCAAGATGTTCTATAATCAAGCTTAACCTCAAGCTAATAAGCTAAGATTGAACTGTTTGATTTGTAAATAAAAGTCATTTGGCTGTGACTAGCCTGAATGTGGATGCACATTCAAACAATACAGACATCACCAATGTCATCTCCAAATTTCCTGTACATATATTTCTAGTGAGATGGAATAAAGATTTTTAATGATTTGAATTTTCTGTGTAGGGATATCATTCAAGTAATAACTCAGATTTAGATAAAAGTCCAGTAAAAGGACTTTCTAATTGGTTTGTATTTGGAAGAAAATATACCACTTTAATGATAAGATACATATAAGAGATTTGGTCTTGTCTACATATTCCACTGGAGATGAAGGATTATTTTTCCAGCAAAGGATTTATTTGGAGAGATAAAGAAAAGAGTGTTACTCAGCCAGTGAGGTACTTACGTTAATATTTATAGAGGAATAAGTTGTATGGAGGCAAGGAGTCCAAACTCAAAGAAGCCCTAATCTTGGTATCTGTGTGCAGCTAATCTTTGTGCTGTCCCATCATGGGTTCTGATGCTTCACTAACCAGGGAGAAAAAACTCCGCTTTAATTCCTTCCTTTGCTTGTATAGCAGTAAGACCAACAACAAAAAGAATGCCCAGTTTTTGTGGCAGAATCAGCAAGAGGGTGGGCAATGTTTTTGAGAGCTATTACCGAACTATGCTTATTAGTACTGAAAAAAAGAAAATGTTTATCTTTATGGAGTGCAAAAATAGTTTGTAGTTGCTCTGTCCGCTTCAAATTACACATCCATAATACAGTTCAACAAATATGAATATATGAAAACATGCTGAAAATATTTTTCTTGCACTCTCCATAAAAAGGTTAGTGCATGTACTGTATTTTTTTCTTGAGGGAAACAGATGTCAGGAACTAGGTACCTTACTGTTGCCGTAAATGTCCTCTCCCTCTCTGAAAGCGTTGTTTATTCCTCTTACACAGTTTTTCACTTCCTTTTTGTTCCCTCTTTGACACCAGTTTATCTTTGAATTCAGATCTTAACTTGAACATGCTCTTCGGAAGTGTGACATGCTGTTATTATCAAATAAGTGTGCTATTACCAGATGAGAGAATCTTCCTCTAACCTGACTGACTGCTTACAAGAGGAAGGATTTAAATCACAGGGACTGGGGTGATTTGTAAGGCTATCTTACTGTCAACTGCTTAGACGTTTTATAAATACATTCCTTTAAACAAATGGCATATGCATTTTTCTTTAGGATGTCAGTAAGGCCGGTTTCTCATTTTACAAAAGCCTTCTGGATTCTTTCAGAGTCTGCTGACTTTTCAC
Source organism: Buphagus erythrorhynchus (assembly GCA_013400855.1). NCBI lineage: Eukaryota > Metazoa > Chordata > Aves > Passeriformes > Sturnidae > Buphagus > Buphagus erythrorhynchus. Next base: position 9,665 of record VZTT01050944.1, read on the forward strand.
ATCAACATAATACAGCATTCATATAATACAACAAAAGTCAAAACCTTACATACAGATTTTAGGTTTAAATTGTCCAAATGCATAAAACTGTAATTTAAGAGACATTTTTCAAAGCATAGAAACAGTATATAAGCATACAGAGTAAGAACATCTGTTAAGTTTTTAACTTCTAATTCAACAGTAAAAAGTAAATACACAAGTGCTATGGGAACAATTTTTAAAAACAGGTTTTAAAGGCTTTACTACACGTTAGCACACAAGTTATTTCATTCAGTTTCAATCAATGATAACCTGTTTAAACAAGTGCTACATTATGCTTTTCCCAGTATGGGAGATAGATAGGGCACAGCACTTAACACTGTCAGATATTCAGCAGTGCAATTGTAAGACTCTTAACATTAGCTGTAATTTCCATGTTAGTTTTGAACTCGTGCTATTTGAGTCTAAGATGTAATTACACTTGTTACCAGCTAAAGTTTTCTGTCATCACATAACTCTGAAGAGAATAAGCACAGCCTTTGAGCACTATAGTCAAACTATATAAAAATGTTAAGGAGGAAGGACATGTAGGAACTATTCTTCATAATCCTGGGACCCACTTCCTACTTCTGTATGTGGATGACTCATCTTTCAAAGATTAAAATAACATTCATTATTAGAAAATGCTCACAGTGAAAGACACTACCATCTGTCCTACAAACAGGAACTCCATTAAAGCATAGCGAGAGTCTTCTTAGAAATGTGCCTACATTATTTGTATAGCCTAGAGATACTATAGATACTATAGACTATAGATACTTGTGAATTCTACTTTAGGTATCACTTGAAAACTTGGACTGAAAAAGGAAATCACTATAAAAGTAATGAAGCAGCAGAAATTAAGAAGTATTTTGTATTTAACAAGGTTTCGGAATGTGGAAGTGATAAGGACAGGAATTATAAAACCCCATTAATTCATGTTATTGTTATTACTCAGGATGTGATGTCATAAAGTGCCAATCTAAATTAACATGACTAATTATATTTTAGGTACAGTGGCATCAACGACATATTAAGCACACACATATATACAGATATAATTATGCATGTATAAAATATATGTCTTTTAATGTTAATACAATGTTACATTAAAAAAAGTGGGACACCAAAATAAGTCTATAATTTGAAAATATGATCACATTAAATATCTGATTATCTGAGAAAAGATATCCCAAGTTTAACCCAATAGAAAGGAAAGCCAATCCAGCCAGTGGCTGCAAAGAAAGCAATGAAGTTGACATATTGATAGGAGAGGTGCTGAATTTAGACCTTCCAAATTCAAAGCAATTAAGTATATAATCTACTTGTGAGAAGCTTTGATGGTTGTCTAACCATCCTTATGATAGCAAAGTTGAATGTAATTTACTGAGGCAGAACTAATAATATAATAAGCTTCATTAGCAAGTCACATTTCAAATATTATGGAGGAGCCTACAAAGTTCAGTATGTTGATGATAAGGACCAAGGTAGGGATTTTAGACACATTAATGAAAGCATAGCATCAAAAAAGGGAGAGAATAAACCATCAAAGAAATAAAGGAAACATAATTTTCAGATTATAGATTTAAATGCATTGAAGGATGGTGGCAGTGACAATTGTTAAAGAGAAAAAAGGGAGTATGGAAGAATTTCCAAGGGAATACAGAAAGTCTGGCTTTGGCTGTATTATTATGCTTCCACTAGTGCTGTGACATCTAGGAAAAATTCTGTGTACTAAAATGATGGATTGGATGTTACAAGGCAAGATGGGAAAAAACAGACTGAGTCACCAAGACAGAGTGGTAACTGAAATTTTCAGTGGATCAGATTATTGACCTCTTGTCCCTTCAGCCAAAGTACAATATGAGAACTATTGGGCAAATGCCCTCCCTTGTAAGGAAGGGCACTCAGAGGAGACGTGATGGAACATCAGAGATGGAACATACAGATGATTATGAATTCACAAGATGTTACACCAGATGTTCTGAGTGATTAGAAATAAACTGCAGCTGAGAAAGTGAGTGGAATCCTAAGACTTTCTTAAAGAAGTCATGAGAGACTGGTGCAGAAGCTCAGATGGAATAAAAATGATAATGAACAAATGGTGGGGAAAGTAGGAATGATTGGTCAGATATTATTATTAATTTTAAAGTGCTAAAAATCTGTACTATGGATCTGGTTGAAAAGAAATTGTTTGGCTTATAGAAAAACACAATAACCTCCCTTTGAAAAAGACTGTAAGATCTAAAAACAGAGAAGATTTTCAGCAGCCTAAAAATCAAATAGGGTTGTAGATCCTGTTCCCTGTTTTTTAAGTTTTCAAGTTACAAGTTCATGAGTCTTGTCTTTGTTGACATTTGTTCCTGAGAAAAATGCTAAACTACTTACAGTGAAGGAAAATATTTTGAAGACAGCAAATGGAACTATCATAAACTAATATTGAAGTACCAGGAACTAAAGGTGGGAACTTAACACTGAGTGTCAAAATGTGAGGAATGTAAATACCAGGAATATATAAAATACTTTATTAAGTTATTCCATGTTTCAGATGATCTTTCACCTCAGATTTGATTTTGAAGTTATATTACACCATTTTCATTTATATATGTAGATTAAATATCCCTGTAAGAATGCAGCACCAAAACCTACTTGTTTACATGGTTTTGCCTTTAGTTTGCCCATATTTTATGATGTAGTTTTCCCTTCCTAAATGAGTAAACTGCTGAAATGAGAACTTATCTACTAATCAACATCTTGAATGTTTTAGGTGGCAAAGTTTGCAGATAGCAGACTAAAGCCAAATCAACATTTTCTTATATTGCTTAAGTTTATATACTTCCTTTTCTATCAGAGGTCTCACAAGATCTCTGTGTCTGCCTGTCAAACAGAAGCTGTGCAGCTGTAAGTAAAATGATAATTGGAAAGATAATATTTATTATTAGAATTCAGGCATCTCTCTCAAAGCAGCCTGGTCATATGCTGTATGGAAGAAACTCATGATTGGCTGAGTAAGGGAATTTACTGTTTCCCAGGAAAGGAAATTGCCTGCACACATCTGGCAAAATGTTCTAAATGTTTAGTTTTGACAAAATACACATTTCAGCTCTGCTTATAAGGTGAGTTCTGTAGAGTGGGTATCTTCTTTCTAAAAAGCATAAGATCTAATTTGTACTTTAAATATATCCACTATTTGGTATTTTATGGCATATACTGTATACACTTGGCTTTAAAGCAAGCAAGAACTCACAGGCTAAAAGCTGTACTTTAGTTTACAGGAAAAATGTATCATGAATGTAAATAGAACACTCCATATCGACAGCAGAAATTATAGATGAAGAGAACAACGAACATGAAAGAAATACTGAGCGGATGTGACTAGTCTGAATTATAACTTTTTACTCAGTTTCTGACATTTATAAGACTCAATGCCAAATTATTTAAATTCCTCCCTACTTCAACATGTCTGACAAAGAAATGGTCGTTCTCATAACCGACAGGGGACAGATCTCAGTCATTCAGTTTTCAGAATAAGCCCTCCCTTTCAAGCAGACTTGTTAAAATGCCTCTAAGGCTCAGTAAAAAGGCTGTATTCAGGCATCTTCCTTCCTCTTCCTCAGATTTCAAGGACAAAAATGGATTTAACTTGCCTTACTTTTCACACCAGTTTTCTAAATTTAGCTGTTACTACTTTCTTTCCCCCTGAACTCTGACTGGCTTTGACTCTCTGGAGAGGCAGAGAAGACCACTTCCTCCTCCACAGCTGGGAAAGCTGCTCCCAAAGGGATAGAAAGGGTGAAGGATCACAATCAACTGCTCCAAAAGATGCACCAAATACGGCATTGAGCTGCAGCAAAGGGTTAAAGGGATGTATATTTATTTCGTTGGCAAGGTGAACTATCACTGACTTTCCTGGACAGAGGGAAAGAGCACCTCATTAAAGCAATATGAGTCCATTGGACCCAGATGGGTAAACAGCAAAACCGTCTCGGTTATGTGTGTGTGGGGGGGGTTGTATTTCAGTTACTGCCCCTACAGCCTGGGATTATCAATGAAAATTTGGGGAAATCATTACCATGGTGCACCTCAGGTTGTTGCTCCAAGACTTAGATGAGAAGCACAGTGAGTAGAAGCTAACTGATGGTGCCTGCTGTGCTGGTAAGAGTCTTCCATTAAGAGTTTGTTGTCATTGCTCAGAATAATATCTGTGCTTTCCATACCTTTTCCCTGAACTGAAGACAGCTGTTATAGCAACTGGTCATTTACTCATTCATTCATTCACAATGACAACACAAAAACCAAGACACAAAAACCAAGCCCAGCTTAAAACACAGTAAAAGGTGAACTTGTTTCTCTTTCCAGTATTCCTACAACCACAGTTCTCCCTAGTGGAGGCCCAGGATACAGCAAGGCTTCCTAAGCAGTCTTCAAATTCAGTTTTGCTCCTGGCCTCATTACAGCACAAGGGCCTCCCAGGGTCATGCCTCAGCCTTTCATAAAGGAAAGCAGACTCCAGTTCAAACCTTTAGAGACACTCATCTCTCCTCCAAAACCCAGCAAAACTGAGCTGCCAGATTACAACGGTGATGTGACTCACTAGGGCAGCATAGAGATGACAAGCTTTATAGCCATTCAAAAACTACTGATTTAATCAAGCCTCTCATGGAGATCTTTTCTAATGAATTAGCAGCAGATTCTCCCTTAAATCTTGTTTTTTATATATGTTCAGTCCCTTGAGTAGAGCTCTAATAATTAAAAAGAAAACTTCTAAAAGACTACACTGTTCAGTCTCATATTTTCACTTAATATCTAACTAAAGAATTTAAAAACAAAATCCATGAAAGTATATTCAGAAAAATAAAAATTATCTTCCAGTTCTTCCTCATTAAGAGACAGATATTTCCAGGGCTGGAGCAATCTAATTTTCATCACTACTCTACTGAGTATATACATGTGGTGGTGAAAGGAAGGATGACTAGTAGAATATGGCCCTTTATTTTTTCAGGCTAGCTGTGCAAGGAAGACAGAGAACAGACCAATTTAAGGACAAGTTGCAATGGGGAATTCTCATTTAACTTAGCAAATTAATTAAAGTACCCAAATAACAGAAAATACTGGATTGGAATGTCTGGTCAGATAGAAATGCTTCCCACAGTCTAGTGGATTAGTCTAATGCTATATTCTGTCTTCATTGGATAATAGTAGGTTGGTCAATAGTAGGTTGGTCAAGTGTCTTGCAAACACTGTTATTCATATGGAATTAAACATTCTTTTAAAGACTTCAATCCACTGAAAATTAGAAACCAATATACAACAACTTTGAAACTTTTGTTATCAATGCAAGTAGCTGTCACATTTATCTGCCTGGCTATTGCAATGCATAATCAAAGGGATGGAGAATGCATACTTCATATACCAAACCCTCCAAATACATACATTTTGTTGCAAATAATCTTGACCATTCCAAACATATTCCTCTGTTTTCTCTGGTTAGAAGGATGGACAGTGGCATATGAATCCACAGGAAAAAATCCTACAAATTGGTTTCACTCATCACAGTCCAAATATAATCAGAATCTTTCTGGAATTTACCAGAATTCTAGAAATTTTCCTTTCAAAGGTAACTATGTAAAGAAATATCAGCAGCTTCCAGCAATCCAAGACATGAATTTTAGCTGCTACAACTATTTTTGACAACCCCTGAACACAACTTTCATGATTTAAAAAAGTAAAGCTACATTGTACATTATACGAGATAAAGCAAGTTATGCAACAGTCTGCCTTGAGAGATGCTTGAGACGTGCTGGGATTTTCCTAGAATATGAGAAACTTTGGTCAGTAATTCATGTTAGTTTGACTAGCATGAGATTCTTTTTGTTTATTTTAATTAAGAAAAATCTATCATTTCCAGATCCAGACCTAGACAAAATCTCAAGAACTCTGTCTTCAGGAGTTAGGATCCTATCTTGCTGGTTTCAAGAAGACAATTTCTCATTACAAAGAGGTAAGCTTTTCCAAAATTTCAGTGGAATTGACTCTTTCCTAGGGTATGGTAAATTGGCTAGTAATCTTCCACTTTTTCAAGATGACTGACCATTGCAGAGACCATGGGAGTTGGGAAGTAGACCTTTTTACTCTTACATATAAATTTCAAATACTTTATTAGAATTTCCCTCCCTTTTTATGGGTATTTCCTACTCCCAAGGGCACAGAATTGGGCTAGGGAGAGCCAACAGGGTAATTCCTATTCAGCCATGCGACTTCCTGAGCCATGCCTTACTGCCACTGCCTCTGGATGGTTTTTCCTCTGCCAGCCCCAGCTGACTTATGATTTCTAACTCTTATATTAACATTAGCACTTCAAAAGTTAGCCATGTCATGCAGAAAAAAAAAAAAAAAGCCATTAAAATAATAAATAAAAAGCTTGTAAACGCTTAACCCTTGAAAGACATACCTAAAAATGAGTGTTCATCTCAGAGATTCAGTAAAATACAGATTCTGTGTTCAACTGAAAACCTCTACTTACTGCACCTCGTGTTCTCTTTGCAAGGACGCACCCAAGCTTGCTTTGGGTACGTGGGACAGTCTTTCTCTGTAATTCCAAAATGTATTAAACTACAGCTGAATTACATCTTGGTTCAGCGCATTTTAAAGAAAATAAATTAAGAACAAACAAGCCCAGGGACTTTTGAGTGTGTTTGTGTGTGTGTGTGTGTGTGTGTGTGTGTGTGTTTAGCGGGGGTGGTCGAGGGTAAGGAGTTTTGAAATGATTACCATCGCAAATAATTTACTAGCGTAGTTGGAGGCTATCGGAACTGACTGCTCCGTCTAGGAACTCCTAATGAGGGCCGTGCTGCAGGAATTCGCAGGGGTCCCGCCGCTGCCGGCTCCTCCCTGGGGTTTCCTCTCGCCGCCCCGCTCCCGCCCGGCGCTGTGCGCTGCCCCCGGCCCCGGCGAGCCCGGGAGGGAGGAGCGGCTCCGCTCCACACGTGTGCCGGCTCGTACAGCTCCTGCTATAAGGGCAGGGGGCTCGGCGGGGCTCGGCTCGGAGCAGGGCAGGAAGGCAGCGGGCCAGGCGGGGCGGCCGCAGCTGCTGCTTCCCGCGCCGGACCGTGCGGGCACGGCGGGAGCGGCCGCACCTCCCGG
>VZTT01050945.1:0-14213 GCA_013400855.1 Buphagus erythrorhynchus
CCAGAGCTCGGGCAGCGCCCCGTGCCAGCCGCTCCGCGCACGGCTCCTCCGGGGGACCCTCCGGGGGCTCCTCCCGGGGATCCCGCAGCCCCTCCGGGGAATCCTCCCGGGGATCCCGCAGCCCCTCCATCCCCGCTGCCCCGGGACCCCCGCCGGTCTCCATCCGCCCAGCTCCGCTCGGTGTTTGCGAGCAGCGGCTCCGTTGCCCGGGGGACTCCCGGGAGCCGCTCCCGGGTCCCGCCGGGATGCGGGGGCGGTCCCCGCGCTGCCGCCTCCCTCCCGCCCGTTTCTCTCATCCCGGCAGCGCTGGGCAGCCACAGAAGCGATTCCGCAGCCCGGCTCGCTCCGCGGGAAGCGCAGAGCACAGCTCGGGGGAATTTTTCCACAGCGGGAACAGGCAGCTCCAGTCCCTCACGGCCCCGTGCTGTTCCCGACACCTGAAGCTGAAACTTGGGCGCTCTGGGCTCCTGCCACCGTTGCATTTCCACTTCCTTAACACCCTCTGTGAGAAGCAGTTCACCATTTCCCAAATAAAAGACCCTTCTTTAATTCCATGAAAAGGAGCACACGGATCCTGTGCAGTCCCAGAGCTGTTCGTGTCACCCCAGCCTGCTCCAGTAACATGAACATTTTGTTTTTCCCAGTCCCCTGCTATTCATAAAAGCCTAGACCTTTTCTGGGGAATTGACACAGATGAGTCAATTCTCCAGTCTCTGCTGTAGACAAGCATAACACTAAAGCATGGCTCATCAACAGAAGTTGCTTTGCTCACAGTTCATCCCTTAATTTCCCATAAACTTAAAATGAAGTCTTAAGACTTGTGTGCAAGTATCATCTCCTGAGCTGGGCCTGGGTGTCTTTAAGTTGCCTGCAAAAATGAACTCCTTAACTGAAACAGTCCAGAACTCCCCTCCTACTCCCAAACACAGGCAGTGACAGCAATGGCAATGGAAGAAGCAAAGCTGACCCACAAAAAAGCCTCAGAAAAACTCCTTTTAACCACAGACCTTCCTCCTCTCTGCCTGCTGTGCCAACTTTCCTGCATCCAGAACTAGAATCTACTCAAGTACACTCACAGCCATGAGGCTCCAGCATGATCCAGATGTGATGGGCAAGATCTTGGTCTTTACCCCAAGGCTGAATCAGCCAGCCCAGGTCGTTCACCAGAGAAATCCAGGTTTTTGTTTCCTCATTAGTGATGCAGCCACAACACAGCTTTCTGGAGGATGGCAAGTGGTTTATTCATATTCTAAATAAAGGGTTTGGAAAACTGATCTTTTGAAATAAAAAACCAGCAGAGAAAACCAAAATAAAATGGGAACACTGATGTACAGATGTATCCTCACCTCTAATGTAACCTAAAACCCTAAAATTGGGTCCCATTTTACTGTTAATTTTCCTCCTATCACCTGGGTTTTGATAACTGGTTATGCCTAACTTCACTGAGACCAGCCCACCTTCTTCTGGCAAACCCACAGCCCCTCCAGGGCCTCTCATATCTGATCTCTTGCAAAGGTCACACCTGCTGCTATTACATTATCAATACCTTGTAGCATAAACCCCAAAATTAAAACAGTTCAGAGAGAAGAATTTTTTGGTTAAAAGTGCCCCATGGACTGGTGAGCCCCCAGAACAGGAGCTATGTGGGCAGATCCTGTCTCCACAAGTACCAGTGCTGCTGACAACCCACTGGGGCTGCAGCCCAGGGAGATCCATGATGACCAAGCAAACCCAGATGCCCAGGCCAGCCCCTCTCCCGTGGTGCTGGCAGCACGGCGTGCTCCCAAGGCCTGTGGACAGCCAGGGCTTCTCTCTCAGAGCAGAGCACTCCCAGCCTTGGCCCTCTCAGTTGACTGTTTTAAGCTTCTTGTCTGGCAGTTCCTGATGGTTCTTGGTTTGTTTCCTTTTCTGGCATGCTGCTTCCGTGCTGTCCCCCCTGGTCAGTTTGTCCAGGACCAGGGCAGTCTCCTTCAGCAGCCGCATCTCCCGCTTCTCCTTCCGCTCCTCCATCTCCACGATGTCGTCTGCAAACAAAGCCTTCAGGGGTGGGATCAGCTTCGGGATGGCCGGGAAGTCACCAAAACGGACCTGAAACACAAGCACAGGAGCTCCTGTGTGAGAACTGCTGCCTGATTTCCTTGCTCCCCCTTGCCTTTGGCCTGTGCAGTGCCTTAAGTTTCAGCTTTCATATTTCCAGACTCTGCACTGCATTGGTGTGTGACTCTGAACTCCATACAAAGTGTCAGCAAGTTCTCCTCCCAGCTCAGGCACACAAAACAATCCTTTTCCAGCCCCAGAACCAAGGACACCGCTGCAGCTTCAGCCCCAAAAAGTGCAAAGAGCAGCGAATTGAGGAGAGAATCTGGGAGGATGGGAGTGCAGAAGCTGGAGCTGGAATTGGACAATGAAGGCCAAGATGGAAATGGAGCCAAAGTGATCCAAGTGTGAGAACTCGTGACTCGGATCCATCTTGGCTCCATCTTGGGTGGAGCCACGGCCGGGCTCTGGCACTGCCCAAGGTGAATCCTTTGAAGGGCTTTTCATAAATCCCTGCTTTATTCCTTTAGCACTGCCCAGCCTCTGCTCCAGGTCAGCCTCTTTAGCCATCAACTGCCCCTTCCTGCGTGCAGCACCTGCACCCAGGAGCCCTGACCTCAACAAGTTATTGACGTTTTCTTCACAGAAATGCTGTAGCCTAGTACAAATTCTGACTGACAGTGAGCTGCCCTCACTGCCACAAGTGCCTTCAGCCAGCTTTTGTCACCCAGATGTCTGCTACAGAAAGCCACTGGAGCAGCTCATCACTTGGGATGGGAATGGAAGCAAAATTAGGTTGTTTGGCTGGGAGTAGCAAGCAGACTTGGGGTGACAGGAGGCAAGTACTCAGTGTGTTAAGAGCTGGATTCGAGGGCCATCAGCACCTGTCACACACTGGTGTGGGGAAAGGGTGGCACAGGGTATCTGCTGCCAGCAGTTAAAGGAGCTGTTTCAGAGACTTCTCCTCAGGAGATGAAGTAATGATACAGTACAAGAGGAGTATTTAACTCATGAGCAGCCATCCCAAAATAACAGTGACACCATTCCCAGGCCTGGCCCCAAGCTCCCAACTTACCCTCATATGGTCGAAGGCGATGCCGACCTTCTCACTGAAGTCTTCGCTGAACAGTGGGATCTTGGCATACCTCTGGCTGAAGTGATTGAGCATGATGAACTCTGCATTCATCTTCATCCCAGTCTGGATGGCCTGGGAGGTCGTGCTGCAAAAGGAACACACCCTGGTCACAGCCAGGCTGGCAGGTACTGCTGCTCTGCACCCAGGGTCACACCACACCAAGTGACCTCACGGGCACAGGCCCCTCTCCCTCAGGCAATTCCCTGACTTCCACACAACCCCGAGTGCAGGAATGCAGCTGTAATTGTTGGAGCCTTGCATTAAAGAGCTCCATAACCTGGGGACAGGCACTTGTCCCAGGGGTGCCAAGAGGCCCAGCTCCTGCACTGTGACTCGCAGGGAATTGTGAGCAGCTGCTCTTGGTCTCCCACATTTGCTGGGGCAGCACATGGAACCCCTGGCTGCAGTGCTCTCAGTGAGCTGTGGGGGTGAGATGACTCTTCTACCTCCTGAGCTTAGTCCCAAGATACAACCATGCAGAGGGTCTTTCCCTTGGGCTGGTCAGTTTGTAAAGTTACCAATGTCTGCTTGAAAGCTTTCCCCATTTCTTTTGGGGATGTTGAGAGATGTGGTGGTTTCAGAGCTGCTGCAATGACCAACACCCCATCTTTAGGGCAGAAGAACTCTACACACACCAGAACCTTTGACAGGACTTGGGCCCTTCACCAGCAGCTCCAATGACTACACCCAGCTGTGCACCTTTCCCCTCCTAACAGATATCAGAACACATCCTACCTGTGGGTCTTCTCTATAGCTTCTTTCTCCATGCCATCTTCCAGCGTGGCTTCGTGGATCAGCAGGTTGGCATTTTTACCTGTGAAGACAATCATACATTCAACCTTCAGCTGAAGACTGACCAGCCCAACTGCCCACAGGAGCCCTCCTGTCCCTCCTCAGCCCCTCACAGAGCACCAAAGGTTTGGGGGTGCCCACTTTGGATACTGCCAGATGGAGACCTTTCTCCAACAGATTCTTCCAGCAGAGGGTTTTGTTACCTACCCATTTGCACTAAGGCCATGCAGGGCATTGTATCACCAGAATAAACTACTTTCCAGCCAGACTTGTGGATCACTGAACATGCAAAAGCATTTTTACAGTGTTGGACTTCACAGGTCTGAAACTAAACAAGGATACAAGTGTTAGACTCCAGGTCCCCTCCAGCCACAGAGCCCCTCAGCTCAGGAACTCACCTCAGCCAGGTCGTAGCTCTCCAACAGAGAGCTCAAAAACTCCTTGGCTTTGGGTCTGAAATTCTCACAGCCTTTCACAAGAGACTGAGAAGGAATCATTCTGTGAGGGAGGGAAGAAGAGATAATTAAGGACAGGTACAAAATAAAACCTGGTCTTCTCTTTAAGCAGCTGATTTCTCCTGTTTCTCAGTCTCAGTTCAGTGCCTTGGTGACCTGTATTACCTCTTGCTTTGGTGCAAGAGGTATTACCTCATTGGTGCCCCAGTAACTCATCCAATCACTTCTACCCCACTATCAAATACTCTTTCTTCTGTTTGCCCAACTCCATTTTCTTACAGCAAAGGGTAAGCCTCTATTAAGCAGCACAACTGAATAACAAACCCTATCCTGCCCTCTGCAAACTGCATGTCATTGTTCTACAGGCCGTGGAAGGAGTCAGAGTCACCTCCAACAAAGGGGTGGGGAAATGGATGACAGGGGTTTGCCTTGAATAAAGACCAAGGACATTTCTCCACACAGAACACTCACTTGATGTCTCCAAGAATCTCCTCACAGTGGTTGTGGTACTCGTTCAGCCAAGGCATGATCTGCTCAGGTGCTACCAGAAACAGAGGGCTGAAAGCCTGACCGAGGGCTGCCTGCAAAAGCAAAGGTAGGGGAAAAAGTCAGTGCTAGGCGTACACCAAATCAGAGAGAAGAAATGCTAGGGAAAGGCTGGTGCTTCTCCACTACTCTGAAGCTCCTCTCCTCTCACCCCAAGCCACATTCAGAAGCAGAGGAACCACTTACAAAAGCTCTCCGCCGCTCCATCAGGATATTCACCAGCCCCTGGAAAGGGAACACAGGAGACAGCAGGTCAGAAGTGTCTGGGGAGTCAGTGGCAACAGAGCCACCACTGCTCAGCAAGCCCAGAGGCACAATAAACAAGAAGGAAAGGGGATTAGAAACACAGCCAGATTCAGCAGTGCCTGGGGAGTGAACGTAGAGCAGGGCAGCCCACATCCATCAGCTGGAGCTACAGCTGAGTCCCAAGGTCCAGAGCACAGAGCCCCTCCGAGCAGCCTGAACCCACCGAGTGATGATCTGTGTGCATGTGGGACACAAACACAGCCACGAGGTTACACAGCACTTGGTCAACTTGCTCTCCATAGTGGCGGCAGAGCTGTCCAAAGGTTCCTTCCCCACAGTCCAGGAGCAGGGATCGGGTAGCACTAGTGGGATGTGACAGAGACATTTAGCAGCCACTCCAAGAGCTCTGAGCAGGGCCATGTGAGGAGGGGGATCCTTTGGGTTGGAAGGCAGAGATCAGAGAGCACTGGGGTTTACCTGGTATTCACCAGCGTGGAACTGACATTGCGGATTTTCATTGGAATTGCAGATCCTGTTCCCAAGAACACAATTTCAGGATAAGCACCTACATTTCCTGGAGAAAACAGACAAGGATTTGTAGGCAAATGTTCTCCACACACTGCCCAGTCAGACACCATCTAATTCACCAGCCCAGTAACTCCAGAGCCAGCATGGCCAGCACAGTCATTTTTGCCCCCCTCAGCAGCAGGTTTACAAGAGAAGGCAGAACAAGCCCCAGGACTTCACAGCTTCATCTGGGCTCTGAAGCAGGGGGTCACCAAGAGCTCCTATCTTCCACCACACTGACCCAAGCTAAGTTGCTGATCTGTACCTGGTACAGCAGACAGGCTCTCTTTGCACTCCTTCACACGGGTCTGGAAGTTAGGGAGATCCAAGGCTTCACTAACAAACATGTCAGGATCACAGACAGTCACAGCATCTCTGCAAGAACAGGCCACCTATCAGGATGGGGCAAGGCAGGAACTGAAACAGCCCTTTACAGAGCAAAGTGCCAAATTCCTGTGACAAAACAGCCTTATAACAAGAGGACAAATGCTCTTTCCATTTTGAAGGGTTGGAGAAGACACATCCACGAGTGTGGTGTGTGCTGAGAAGGCCTGGTTGGGCTGAGCCAGGCACAGAAATGATCATTCCATCAAAGTGGAGAAGCTCCTGCAGTAGCACTTCATCCCCTCCAGAGCTGCCAGGCACTAGAGGGCACTGCAAGGCAGCACGGAAGGTCCTGGAAGAGGAGCAGCCAACTAAAGGGATCCAGGCATGGCTGAAAAGTGTAAGAAACCTGTGTCCTGGGCCTGCTTCAGAGCATGTGCAGCACTACAGGACTCCAGTTACCTTAACAGAGAAACTTAAACTCTTCCTGGCACCTACCTCCTCCCGTTGTGCCCAGAAATCTGGGGCCAGAACAGCCAGAAATCTGAGCCATGGTGCCTGAAGTCCCCTTGCCCCCTGTGGTCCCTGGCCCTTAAGGTTCTCACTGAGCAGCTTCACCTACTTGCCCATCAGAAGCAAAGCCAGTAACAGTCTAACCACCTGGAGCTTTCAGCTCTAATGTCAGACTTTCTAGGTCTTCAGAAGTTAAGACTCTCCTTGGGCTCCCCAAAAACTCTCTCCTTGCCCCCATCTGCTCCGCCACAGCCACAGCTGGGTGAGCACCATGAGTCAAAGCAAAGGACAAAGGACCACAAGGTTACAGGAGCAAGGCATAGAAACAACACTCTCAAGCACTGGCCAGGTGTTGTTTTCAGTGGTTCACTCCTCCATGTGCTACACCTTGTGTGAGACTTTCAGGGGCAGGGACACAGCCCTCAAGTTCACCCAGCACAGCTACCAGAAAGGATCTGCAGGGGATCCTGACACAGTGCCCTCCCTCACTGAAAAGCTGCTTCAAGCCAACACTCAAATCCTGGGAAGAAAAAGATTGTCACTGACCTCTGCCACTCCTGCTGTGGCCTGAGGTGGTATTTCAGGAGGCACTCCCCTCGCACGATGGGCACAGGGCACACAGCTTCTGCTTCCTGCAGGAGGAGGGTGACATGAGACACAGCTTTTGCTGAAGGCAGGAGGCACAGGGGCAAGGGGGGCCTGGATTACCTTGCTCTGGTAGGTGGTGAGCAGAGGGAAGATCTCTGGGTGTATGAGGTTCAGCTGAGTTTGGATCTTGTAGCTGCGTGGGTTGTGCACAGCAGAGGAGTTTTCATTGAGCACCAAGTGCTGAGTCCCAGGCCCAAATCTGTCAGAGGACAATAATGCTCAACAGCCTCAGCCCCACATTAAAACCGGGCACATGTGCACACCTGAGCTAAAAATCTCACCTGAGCCAGCAGAGCCCTCTTTTTAGAGCTCTTTTTCACAGAATCACTGAGTTGGAAGAGATCTTCAAGATCATCGAGTCCAACCCATGCCTTAACACCTCAACTAACCCATGGCAATGGTGCCACATCCAGGGCACCAGTCTTTTTTTAAACACATCCNACATGGCACTGATGCCACATCCAGTCTTTTTTTAAACACATCCAGGGATGCTGACTCCACAACTTCCCCGGGCAGACAATTCCAGTACTTGATCACTCTTTCTGTAAAACCCTTTTTCCTAACATCCAACCTATATTTCCCTTGGCACAGCTTAAGACTGTGTCCTCTGGTTCTGTCAGTGCTGCTTGGAGTTTACTTTGGAACAAACATGTGCACCACCAGAACAGGCTGCTGCCCCCAGGGACAGGAGCCCCACGTACCTCTCCATCCACTGCTGGTAGCGACTGTCCCGGAGCACTGACTCGGGGGTCATGTGAATAACCAAGGCCACCTGGTGCTCAGGAACCCCCTCCTGGTACCTGGACACATTCAAACAGAAAATACATCTGTGCTCCAGTCCATGGCCTTGGCATTCCCTCCCCTCTCTCACTTTGGTGCTACCAGAGATGCCCCCTGAGCAGGCAGAGCAGGGATTTTCAGAATATGGCCCTGGAGCTCCAGGCTCTGCATCACCCAAGGCAAAAGGCTCAGGCCACCATTTGCTGACACCTCCACTGTCCCCCACAGGGCAGTTCCTCTCCTCCATCAGCAACATCTGCAGATCCTCCAGGAGCCCAAATGTTTCTGCACAAGCCCTACAGAGATGTTATGTGCAGTCCAGGCTTCCAGCAGCCAGGAAAGCAGCAGCCTCCACTGCTCCCCAGGCAGACACCAGGGCAAATTCCTGCTCTGGAGGTCCTTGAGGCAGAACCCCACAGGTCCTGCCTTTCCTAAAAGCCTCAAAATGCACCACCAATCCTTTCTTGCATCTCAAGCTCCTTAACAATGCCAAAGAGCTTAGACATCAGCTATGAGAAACAGCACATCTAGACTAGAACAAGAGCAAAACTCAGCCCAGGTGTCCTTCCCCAGACACTGCAGGTGCCCCAGCCCTACCTTCGGAAGGTCTCGTTTTCACAGACAGCATCCACAAAGCCCTCGTGAGGACACTCCAGCACGAGGAACACTGGGCCAGGGTCAGTGGGGGTGCACAGCTCCTCAGGAAAGAGCTGCAGGCAGATACACAGTGCTCACACCACAACCAGCCTGGACACAAAGCTCTTCCTGCACCTCTGTGTCTGACTCCTTTGCTCAGAGCCCAGCAGCCACTCCCAATGCTCAGTACACGCAGCCAGAGCAGATCTCGGGTTCCTTCTGCTTTCATTACACAGCAAATCCCAACCCTGGCCTCAGAGAAACCACAACCTAACCCAAGGAGAGGAATTTCAGCAGTTTCTAGGTTACCATGCCAGATTCAGATGGTAGCAAAAGTATGTGTAAGGAAAAGAAGGCTTTATAAAATTCTTGTGACACAAAGATGTGCTGATCCTGTCTCCCAGGTCAGGATCTTCACTTGCAGATCACCTGGGCCATGGCCAGAGCAGTCTCTGACTCACACTCCAGTGTTTGAGAGATCCAGACCCTGTATCCCAGAACTACTGAGTTTGTTTTGGTGTCAGAGGTGTAAACAGAGGAAGGAGGGAGTGATGGCTACAGAGGCATTCAATCCTCAGATTCAGACAATGCAGGGATTAACTCCACTAGCTCACTCCTAGACCTGCAGCAGCTTGGGGGAGACGAAGCAGCTCTGCCAAACAGCAAACATCCAGCCATACCCACACAAGAGTTCATTTCCCTGATCACCACCCCAACAGCCCCAGGCAGGCCACATTCAGCAACAACCTGGAACAGTCCCAGGATTACTGGTAGGTAAAACATTCTGCACAAAAGCTTGTCACCCTGGGAGCCCAGCGAAGGAGGGAGAGTGGCAAAGCCCCAGCAGAAGCACAGACACATCTTACCTCTTTGCCTTCAAAAGTGACGCTCTCCCCATTTTTGAGAGCTGTAATGATGGGAAGGATGGCTGGAGTTCCCCTGAGAACAAGGCCACAG
This sequence comes from Buphagus erythrorhynchus, assembly GCA_013400855.1. Taxonomy (NCBI): domain Eukaryota; kingdom Metazoa; phylum Chordata; class Aves; order Passeriformes; family Sturnidae; genus Buphagus; species Buphagus erythrorhynchus. The sequence goes on from VZTT01050945.1 coordinate 9,637, forward strand.
AAATATTTAGCTTGCCAACACCCACGTGCCTGCTCCTGCTGCCCCGTGCCCCAGGCTGGGCTCTCATACTCACACTGGCAGGCCCAGCTCCTGGGCTTTGGCTGCGAGGAATTTCCCCTTCCTCGGGTGAACCTGCAAACAGTTCAACACAATTATCACCCAAATAAAGAGGGCCATGAAACAACATCCATGTACCGCCACCTTAAGAGCTTCTTCACAAACCAAGGCAATATTTCTTCCCTTTTCAGTTCCACAGCCACTGCTCCAATTTACCCCAAAAAGGCTTTTCTGGACTCTCTGCTTTCCAGGTTCCTGCTGCTGCTTCTTGCTCCCCTCTTCAGCCAAGCAAGCAGGACAGCCTGCCCTCCTCTGAGGGTTAAACAAGAATGCAACCTGTACACCCATAACCACTGCTGGATTCTAAAATACACCTCCAGTTTGACACATTCCTACTCATGCTACAGCAATTCTGACACTTGAAAAGCAGAAACACATTAGAGCTTCAAAGCCATACTTGGAAAACACTCTCCATTTAAATCCCTGCAGCAAGATGACATTAGGAAGCATTTTCTTACAGAGGGTGGCCAATGCCCCCTGCCAGTGTTTAAGAGATGGCTGGACAATGCCCTTAATAATATGTTTTAAATTTTGAGCAGCCTGAAGGACCCAGGCAGCTGGACAGGATGGCTTAATCCTGGAAGTGTGTCCAAGACCTGGAGGGATGGGGTTTTGAGCAATTTGATCTATTGGAAAGTGTCCTCACCCAAAACGGCATGGAATGAGATTATCTTCAAGGTCTCTTCTAACTCAACTCATCCTGTGGTTACAGATGATCATTGATGTCCATTCCCCCTGAAATACTCTGTTTTATTCTCTCATCTGTTCTGTGTTGGTTTAGAGACCCTGTGCCCAAACTTACTTTACAAAGAAAAGCCGTCACCAGATCAGGATGCCTCCTCGCACACTTCTGCTCATCACCTGGAAAACAAAGCAAAACTACTAAAAATCATCACTCACTATCATTTTTCTTAAAAACAAAACATGCCAAAATTTGCTAAAGCATTAACAAGAACATTATCCACTTGACTTGGAGCCCAGCAGCAAAATGTTATGAACACTCAAGGCCAGAGAGCCCATGGCTTCAGATACAGGAAGCCAAACTAAAGCCCAAGACTGAAAAATAACCAGCCCAGCATCCACCTGTAATTAAATTACAAAGGTTGGAACATCCACCCCTGCCAGAAGCAAACTACTACAAGGACTTATCACATCCAAGCACCAATCATGTCCAATTTCTAGGCCTCTTAAGTTCTATCAACTTCCAAAGTACCAGAACACTTTGCTCCATGGAACCTTCCAGCTCAGCTTCTCTATAGACCTCACTTTCAGAAAGCAAATGGCTCAGAGGACAAATTCCTATCTTTAGTTTGGCTTCATCTCATTAGAGTTAAAAAGGCCATTCCATGTGTTTCACCTGTTTTCTTTGGGCTTTCTTTTCCTTCCTCCAAGCTTTGCTGTGCAGCTCTTGGGGATGCAGGCCCTGTGTCCCCTTTAGGGCTATTTCCATCTTGGGGAGATGCTCCAGAACTCTGGGGGGATGGACTTTCAGCAGCCAGTGGTCTTCCTGTCCCAAATCCAATAAAAGCAGACAAAGATCACTCAATCCAAAACAACATAAAAGAAAAGCAGGAGTAGCATTTCATCCTCCATGGCAGCCAGGTTTAAACTTCACCACAATACAGAGCTCTTCCCATCAGTCTAGCTTGCACTTGCATTCTCCAGTCACCTATTTCAGGAGCCACCTCTCATCCAAGTCCTTCTCCCCAAACTGTTAAACTCTGTGCTGCACCCTCAGTATCAGAGTTTCCAGCACAAAGAATGCAGCTGGCTGAGAAAGCCAAACCCAGGGATATTTCACAAATCATTCCATCCACCCACACCTAAAGGAACAAGCCATGACTCTGCAGGTCTTGTTATTTAAATGAGATCCTTCTCCTGAGAAAAGCAAGTTAATGAACCACTGCTTACTCAGGCTGCCAAACAGAAGCTGCCCCTTGAGCCTTCATTGTGCTTACTGAGCATGTGCTTCCCCTGTCTCTCTGCAGCACCAGTGCTCACCTGTCAGAGGGATTTGGAAGACAGTCATTGTCTCATCCTTGTACTCAGGCTCTGTGTGCAACTGCACAGCTAGGAAGAGATCAAAAACCACCATTAACAAGTACAAAAGCAGAGATTCACACTCTTCAAGAATATAAATCAGAAAAGTGTCTTTGTCTTTCTTAAACACAACCTGCTGAACATTCACCTTCCCTTTCTGTGTCCAACTGCAAACCCCAATGAAAATAATTAAAGTTTTAAAAGCCCATCATCCTCAGGGAGCAGCCCAGGACACCACAGTGAGCAAATTCACTGGCAGACTCTGGAAGCAAAGTCCCTTCAGTGTTTTAAAACCAAATGCTGTCTGTATCAGCCAGCCTGGCAGCCCCAGAGCAGAAAAAGAGCTGGAAACACTGTTGTGAGGGGTCTGAACAATGTATCAGAGCAAAACAAATGTTTAGAACAGCCTCTGAGGGGACCTAAACCAGAGGCTGCAGCTGTTACTCTAGCCTTTGGCTAGAGATGAAACAAAAAGTTCCAAGTTTCCTCTGGTACACAAATCCCTGACCCACATACCTAAATCCATCCTTTTGAGGGGCCCAGGAAAGAGGCGAATGGCTTTCAAGTAGTTTTGCTGGAAAAGAGACAGGGTATCAGCAGAGAGCACAAGCAGTGCCATGACAAACACTCTTCCAGCAGCTACACACTCAACAGTCAGTCAGACAAATCTGAGCAGCTCAGACAGCTCTGGGCAGGTGTCCCACCTCTGGCAGGCACTGCGTCCTCAGAAAGAGAAAGAGCCACTGTCCCCACCCCCTCCATCCATGCCATTAGTCAGCAGAAACTGCAAGGAAATAAAACCACTACAACAATGCTGAGGATTGCAAATTTCTGGTCCAGACACGGCATTAGGCTGGCAAGGACCATGCTAAACAGGAGACCAGAGACTGAGCTTCTATTAATGTAAAATGGGGAGGGAGCATACAAGGAAAAAAAAGATCCTCCCTTCTCCCAAAAGCTGATTTATCAAGATGCAAGACTACAAGACAGGAGCAGAAGATTTCTGCTGTCCTGTAACTGAAGAGATTTGGATTTTCAAGGCAGCCCTTTGGGCTGACACTAATTCAGACCAGCATTTCACATCTGCACAAAGATTCCCTTTGCCACCAGCTCTCCCAGTTCCAGGGTGACCTGTAACACTTGGAGGGCTTGCTGTCCCTTCTGCACCTTGCCATACTTACCAGCTTTGGTGGCCCCAGGAACACACACCTCTGGAGCCCTATAGCCTTCAGAGTGAGAATCATACCTGAGAGCAAGCAGAGAAACAGCTTTATCACAGCTCCAGTAACCACTGGTAGATCCCAAAAGTAAGATCCCTCTCTGTTCAGGAATGCTTGGCCTCTCCACAAAGGCCAGAACTGAACTTGGACCTGAATTCAGTTTTGCCTCAGCTCTGTGGCAGCTTCAAGAAGTCACTTGCCTCTACAGATTAAGAAAATATCTACACATCTTGATAGAATTAATCTGGAGCAAGGCATCTGAACAGATCACTAATCTCCTCCTTTACTTGGAGATTTCTAGAATTTGAATGGACAAGATCCATAGTGATCTGTCCTAACCTCATCTTGCACTGAGGACAATGGTGCCCACAAACTTTTGTGTGCTCCTCTGGACTCAAATCAGCCTAATCCACCAACAGCTCCCTGCTGGCAACACCTTCTGCTCCAGGAGATTTTGGGGAGCTGAAGCCAGTCATGCCGGACAGGCAGGGCCTGTCCCACCACGTGTCTGTCACTGAGATTTTGGGAAGCTGAAGCCAGCCATGCTGGACAGGCAGGGCTTGTCCCACCACGTGTCTGTCACTGTCGCAGAGCCCACACAGCAGCTGGAAGCACTGCAGAGCCCCGGAACAGCCCAGCCCTCAGACAGCGATGTCGCCGTCCCCACCGCTGCCTAAAGCCCCCGCAAAGCTGGGTCCTGCCCGAGAGCTGCCGCGCCGGGCTCCCCGCACTCACCCGGCAGCCCCCCGACGTTGGCCCAGGACACGCGGCTGAAGAAGATGCTGTCCAGGTGGGAGATCTTCAGCCTGCGGGGCAGACGGGGGTGAGCAGGGCCCCCTGCAGCCCCGGGGTGTCCCCCCGCGCTGTCCCACTTACTTGTGCTCCTGCATGGCGCGCTGCGTGCCCTCGCCGCAGTTGAACAGGTACCTGGGGGGACAGGGGCGTCAGGGCAGGCCTGGGCGGGGAGCCCCGCTCCCGCTGCCAGCCCGCACTCACCGGTTGAACTCGGAGAACACGTACACGGCGGCCCCCGCATCGCGGCTCCCGGCCGCCACCACCTGCACGTACACGGTGTTGGGCCCCGCCAGGCCCGTGCCCGCGTTCCGCCGCCGCTCGCGGGCCCACACGTGGCGGGGCACGTCCTTGGGCCGCCGCGCGGGCCGCGCCGCTGAGGGGCCCTCAGACATGGCCCTGGCCGCG
>VZTT01050948.1:0-19927 GCA_013400855.1 Buphagus erythrorhynchus
CCTCCGATCCCTCCCCTCCGGTCCCTCCCCGCTCCGGTCCCTCCCCACCGGCGTTTCCTGCCCCGGGCGCGGGGCTAGGGGCGGCTGCAGCCTCCAGGAATTTGTCCCCGCTTTGTTTCCCCGCTGTTTTCCGCCCGGATTTCCCCCCCGCGGCCGATGTAGGCTCGGAGCGGGGCCGGGGCCGGTCGGTCACCGCGGCCGGGGGGCTCCGGCCGGCCCCGGGACCGGCGCTGGGCTGGGCTGTGCCCAACTTGTTGCCACAACCGACCTGTGACAACACGGGGGAACAGCACCGAGGAGGGAAAAATAATATTTTTTTTTAAGGCGGGCGTTTCCAAGGGGCAGATCAGCACGTGCCGGTCTGGGAATTGGGAACATTCCCTGCTCAGCACAAGATGCGTGCGAGCGCTCAGGAGGGGCTGGCGAGCTGCTGAGCATCTCCCTGTGCCTTTGTTGCAGAAGTGCTGCGGATCGGGCGGACATGGACGGAACCCGGCAGAGCAGGATCTGCCGCCCGCACAAGATAAGTGAATCCTCGAAGGTTCGTGCCATTTGTGTCTCCTACCGAAAAAAAAACTCGCTATGGTAGCAACGAGGGTGGTGGGGGTAGAGGGTCTCCTGTGGGCGGAATGGTGTGGGGGAATGCTTTTTTTTTTAGCTTTTAAAAAGAGGGATGGAAGTGGTGGTTTACCTGCTCAAGTATTTTTGGTAGAAGTTGCTGCCTAGCGATTAAGGGAAAAAAAGGAAAAGCAGCAGCAAATGGACATCTGCTCGTCATGACTCATAACTTAGAAACCCACATCACTGCAGCACAGTAGTTTCTCTATACTAAAAATTCAGTTATGAAATGTGATGTGTTTATTTTTTATACTGATCCATCTCGTAAAATCCAAGCTCGTTACAAAAGCAAATCTGGGATTACTCTTTAGATTCAGTCTTGGTTTTGTAAAAGATGTGAATCTTGGTCCTGCAAACTGTCTTAGCCTAGTGAACTCACAGAACCTGGGCTGCTTTCTTAGGTTCGTGGGTTCATTTTCTTTGTATCAAACCTCTGTCTGCACAAATACATTGTTTTTATTTGTGAATTCACGGAAATCCATCCCAGGCAGCTCTCTATGCAGGTCCTCAGGATGACTTATAAAATGTTAATAACAGCTGTAATTATTTTGTTCACTTTGTTTCATGCCAGAGCAAGCTGCTTTTGTGCTGTAGTTACAAGAACTGCAAAACAGGTACCTTGGAATACCAAAAAAAAAGAGCTGGAAAAGATAAACTTTTCAGTGCCTTCATCTGTCTTACCAAAGCTGAATGAGCCAGATCTAATTTTCTTTTGCACCATTGACGAGCAGCAGTGCTGCATTAACAATCTGAGAGAAATTAGATCTTTGAATCCAAGAGAAGCTGAAATTCTGCTCTAATACAATTGATGAAAGACAAATAGGACTAATTTTTAAATGCATCCCTACCAATATAATCTTTCCCTCAGTGCTGATCCTGTCTGCCACTTAAATGGTTTAGTCTGAATGTAATGATAATTCATCACATTAAAAATTAATTAACTTGACAGCATTGTTTTATCTGCTTGCTTAGACGGCAGCTGTCACTATCTGTTAAACTTAGAATTTCTGGATAATGCTAAGGCTGTTCTGCAGAATATAAATAGCTTGAGAAAGATGTTCAAGTTCAGTATAAAATTAGTCTTGGTTTTGAAATGTGCAGCTCTCAGCTCCTGAACAAATGAACTTGCCAAGTGGCTGAAATATGTTGGTGTATTCTGAGTGTGGAATGGGTTCATGCCCGATTCCTGGAGCAGCAGCAGCTCCACATGGCAACGAGGATTTCAGGAGAGCGAGTTGCCAGGCGGATCTGAGGGCAGGATTACGCTGCTGACTCAACATCCAGCTCAGCAGAGAGGGATCTCTGGCAAATCTTATATTCTGCTGTAATCTTGTTATGCATGATGGTGGTGTTAGGGAATATTAGAGAGAAATGATCAGCCAGTTCCCAGGGATGAGAGGGACGATGGGTTTGGTTCAATGCAAGGATTTGGTTCAATCCTATCCCCTGTGAGTCAGATTCAGGAGAGAGTGCTGCAAGTTGTTATTTCTTGTCTGTTCATCTGCCACCATCAACTACCCCCGATTATAGCTGCCACAAAAGTGTGGTTTATCCTTTGCCATATTTATTCTTCTCCCCCTCTCTTCCACCTCCTGGTTTCTGCTTAGGCTCCTGTACAATATCAACTTTTCCCAGCCTCAGGAAAACACAGATAAAAAGCTTTACAGTCCTTAATCCCCATTTTTATATTATTATTTTTTTCTGTTACAGATCTCTGGCAGTTTTATTCCTCAGTGGAAGCCACTTAGTTGTCTATGCCATAGATCTCTTTTTAAGTTCAGAGGTGTGATGAGTAAAAGGCAAATGAAAGAGTTTTGATCCAGAATCCTTTTATTTATTGAAGCCTCTTTCCTTAGACTGGTTTAACTCTGCACACTTGAATGTTCAGAGCCATTCCAACAGCAGGATTTTTGGCAGCTTGGGCTCCATTGTTTAGAAAAGAACATAAGGAAATAAAGAGAATCTGCTGGGATGTCACACTAAGAGCAGCACATTTTGTTGTTAATTTGGGTCTCAAAAAGCTCTCTTGGCTCTAAGAATCAAACCTTTTCTACCCAGGTGGGTAGAGAGGGTCCCAGCGTGGTTTAACCAACCCAGAAATGGCTTTTCCAGACTGCTGTGATCATGTGCTCTCTGCTTGGGCAGCCAGGAGAGCCACAGGTAATTAGGATTTATTGGAGAAACAACAGCTTGGTGGGGAAGGGAAGGGGGAGTGTCTGGGAGGCTTGAAGAGACCTCAGGTCACCTGTGTGACCTTTCCAGGTGTCACCTCTGGGAATGCAGCCTGGGGGTTTAGGACAGGGCAAGACCCAGAGAGCCAGGACTGTTCAGAGCTGCCTTAGGTAGGACACAGGGATGTGCTTCCTTTCCACCCCTTTTTTTTTTTAACTCCACTTACAAGTTCTTACAGGCTCTGCTTGGTTTGGGTTTGGTAATTAAAGTATTTGGTATTTGCATTTACCTTAACCTGGCTTTTTATTAAGATACATCACAAGGTACCTGACTGTGCCATCACACATTTAATTCCTCCAGAGGCTGGTCCTAAAACTTTACTTGACATTTTGGACTGACCAGCCCCGTTCAGTTCGAGCTCTGCAGGACATTTGAGGGCTAACAGAATGTTTCCATCTTGGTTCATCCTGAGGCTGGTGATGTGAGTCTGTGAGAAAAGAAGCAAATGCTGCTTGCCTCAAAAGCTCAGTGACACGTCCAGAGCTGGTGGTTAGAATGTGAGGACCAGAGGGATCCCAGAAGGGCACTTAATGGATGTGTCCTGAGGGCATTTTCCCTTTTCTTTAAAAGGAAAATATCTACTCCTATTCATTTAAACAAAACCTACCTCAGCTTCTGGAAGCGAGGAGAAGCCTTGTGGGAATCAGTTCTCCACATGTGTGGCTTTGCACATAAATAAACAGCTATTACTTCTGAGTGCAGTGTGTGTGCCTGGAATAATGTGGGAAGAGAGGGATTTTACCCTAACAGGCTTAGAAATGCAGAGTTCTGGAAAGATTTAAGAGGGGGCAGCTGTCAAGCAAGCAGTAACCCAAACAATACATGGGCTGAATGAAAATTCAGAGTGCTGCTGTGTGTGTGCTTCCCACTCTAAATGCTCTGTGAGTAGCTTAGCTGGGAGAACTCTGTAAGGAGTCATCTGGGGGACAAGGAAGAAAGGAAGTGTCAGCAAGATGTCTCCAAGACAATGAGTGGAAGAGTTTCAGAAAATTGTGCCTGTATAACTCATCAGAGAGGAGGTTTCAAAGCAGCATTGTGGGGGAAGGAAGAGTAAATTATAAAAAAAGGGGAGTAGGAAGCAGTAAAAGTCTCCATAGACCTTTCAAAGTGAAGGTGAGGAGCTCAGGCTCGTATTGTGTCACTTGCCAACTATTTAATGTCAGAATTTATTATAAATGTGAATGTGCAACACAAGAAAGCTGTCTCTGACTTACGTATGAGTGCACTTAGTGGGAAAACACATTTCACTCTGGATCTGCTCTTGGTGGGGGTGCCACCTGCCTGATGCTGTTGGTGTTTTCCAGGTGTACAGGTGGGATGACCACTCCAGTCTGGTGCTGCAGAGCCTGAACGAGCAGAGGCACCGGGGCCTGTTCTGTGACATCGTGCTGGTGGTGGATGAGCAGAGAGTCCCGGCCCACCGCAACCTGCTGGCCGTGTGCAGTGACTACTTCAACTCCATGTTCACCATCGGCATGAGGGAGGCCCACCAGAAGGAGGTGGAGCTTTTTGGAGCCTCCTACATCGGTCTCAAGGCTGTGGTGGATTTCCTGTACGGCAGTGAGCTGTCTCTGGATGGAGGCAACATCGACTACGTGCTCGAGACAGCCCACCTGCTGCAGATCTGGAAGGTGGTGGACTTCTGCTGCGAGTACCTGGAGAACGAGGTCAGCGAGGAGAATTACCTGTACCTGCAGGAGCTGGCCTCCATCTACAACCTGAAGCGCCTTGACTCCTACATTGACTCCTTCATCCTGCAGAACTTCGGCACGCTGTCCTTCACCCCGGACTTCCTGCAGAACATTTCCTTGCAGAAGCTGTGCCAGTACCTGGACAGCAGCGACGTGCAGCAGGAGTGTGAGCACGACCTGCTGCAGGCTGCCCTGCAGTGGCTCACGCAGTACCCGGAGCGGGAGAACGAGGCTTACCAGGTGCTGGACAACATCCACTTCCCCTTGATCCCCAAGAGCGACCTGCTGCACCGAGTGAAGCCTGCGGTGTGCTCGCTGCTGCCCAAGGAGGCCAACTGCGAGGGTTTCATCGAGGAGGCCGTGCATTACCACAACAGCGTGGCGGCGCAGCCCGTGCTGCAGAGCAAGCGCACGGCCCTGCGCACCTGCGAGGAGCGGCTGCTCTTCGTGGGCGGAGAGGTGTCGGAGCGCTGCCTGGAGCTCTGTGATGACACCTGCTTCCTGGACACCAGGAAGGGACAGTGGGTGGCAGAAACCCCCCTGCCAGCCCGGAGGAGTCACCACTGTGTCGCGGTCTTGGGAGGCTTCATCTTCATAGCCGGGGGCAGCTTTTCCCGGGACAATGGAGGGGATGCGGCGTCAAATCTCCTATATAGGTATGACCCCCGCTGTAACCAGTGGATAAAGGTGAGACTTGAGCTGTATTATTTCTCTGTTCAACGTCCTTTATGTTCACAGTGTTTTCTCCTTTTCTGCTGAAAGGACAGGGCTTGTTAGAATAGTCAAGTGGCAGCGCTTCCAAATGAAAAGTCAAATTAGTTAAGTTGAAGCAGCTTCTTGAGTCCTTTGTGGGAGTGCTTAAATTACACAAAGAGCAAAAGGGTTTGGGGCAGATTTTCAGCTTCATTTGGGATTTGGGCATCTCATCTGGGAAACTTCTGATCAGCATCCACCTGCAATTCTTTAGAATGCTTCTGGGAATAATGCTGGAATGGACTCAGAGCTGATTGCTTGGTTCGTCTTCCTCAAGCAGTAGTACATATAAATAAAAAATGGGTGTGATGTAAAAAGGAAATGTCTCTGACAATTGTCAAGTGTCTCTGTGCTAAATGTCCTTTAGAACAAGCTCTTTGCTCCCAGTTCTGCCACAAAACCCTTCACCTGTGTGGGTCACTGTATCAGGCAACTCCTTCCTATATGGGCCAGACATGGTTCCTATATGGACCAGTTATGGTTTCCATATGAACCAATCATGATTCCTCTGTGAATCAGTCATCCTGGATGGTTCACTTGTGGTTTTTAGTGATTCCAATACCTGTTTCTTGCAGAGTTTGGGAAGGAGGTCCTGTAAACACAAATGTTTATAGAGTAACCTATCTCTTAGATGTTTCTTGTTTTCCCCTTGTTTGAAAATGGATGCTACTGCAGAAAACCAGAAGTGTTTTTTTAATATAATGGTCAAAACCAGAATCTCTCCTTACCAAATAAAGGGGAAGGAGCAGCTGCCCCATCCTCAGACATGAATAGCCCTTAAGTCCCTTGCTTACCAGACACTGGAAGATGCCAGCAGGCTGTTTTCTTTGCCAGGTTGCCTCCATGAGACAGCGGCGAGTAGATTTCTACCTGGGAGCCATCACTGACATGCTGGTGGCTGTTGGTGGCAGGAATGAAAACGGGGCCCTGTCTTCAGTTGAGACCTACAGCCCTCAGAAGGACTCCTGGACCTACATAGCAGGACTGCCCAGGTAACTGAGCTGGATGGAAGCTCCCCTGTGTTTGAGGAGTTCTGGTAACGGGAGCTTTGTGTGATTTTAGCTGATGAATGGGAACCATGGAAGGAAGGGAAGGGGATGTAAAACCAGTGTGGCATCAGCCATGTCAAACCACAGCAGAATTGGGATCTGAGCAGGCAGTGTGCCAGTGAGGTGTTAGTTTTCATCCCAAGGTGCATCTGGAGGCTGGGAGGGAGAGCTCTGATCATTTAATTCTACAATTCTTACAAAGCTTTTCCTGAGGCCACTTGGAGTTGAATATATTCAGAAGCACTTTTCACATCTTGGTCAAAGGGGTTTGTCATTTCTTTGGCCTTACTTTGTCACCTTGGTGTGATGATTTTCCTTGTAGGGTGTTTCTCAGTGTTGGGCTGCTCAGGCTGGCTGTCACAGCTAAACACATTTACCTGTACTGGAAATACAGAACCCTGGCAAATGTCAGCTCTCTCTGTCTGAGTTAAAACTTGGCTGTTCTGCTTTTGAGAAGTTTAAGCCCTGAAGCTCTTGTGGTGACAAGCAGGGCATTGCTGTGTCTTGAATCAGCGTCAGAGCAGTAACTTTGTAAGGACAGCAGGAGATTTCATTTGCTAAGAGTGACTCAGATTCAGTGATGTCTCACATCTGTGGCAATCACAGGGATGTTGGGATGTTGTATGGGTGGTGTTCCCATGAATCTGAAGCCTCAGCAGCAGTGCTGGCTCTCCCAGTGCCATCACAGACAGGTTCCTGCAGTTTGGTTTGAGGTTTTTCCCTGGTCCCTGAGCTGCAGAGCTGCAGAGCCAGAGGCAGCCAGTGAAGGCACAGAAGCCTGTTGCCCAGTTCTATTTTGGGCAAGTGCTGCAATGCAAGGCTGATCCAGGCTAACAGCTGGGCTCTAGTGCTCTTCACAAGCAGGATGCTTTTTTATTTCTGCTCTCATAGGCAGATCCAGCAGCTGGGGCTAAAAACCACAGCCCTTCCTAGGAAGCTGTGTAGGAGAGTATCTTCAGGTCCTAAATCCTTCTATTAACTGGGGTCACCTATGAGGTGTGCCCTATATGGATATTTTTACTCATAAATGATCCTGGGGAAGTTCACACTGTTGGCTTAATCCACCCAGACTACTGCTACCTGTGTGCTGGCTTTGGGAATTCTGCAGCTGCAGCATTTAAAGTGAACTTTGACTTGTGGGTGTTAATTTTTTATTAGATTGCCTGGCTGGTCTGCTTGGACAAGGCAAAAGTCCCCCCTTAGGGGACAGACCCCTCTTACACTGCAGAGACTGGGATGAATTATTCCTGCATCCAAATAAATGATTCTGCATTCTCTCTTCCTGTTGCTCTGTCCTTGTGTCAGCTCAGCTGTGTGGTGAACTAGACAGCTTCCCACTTTTCCATGCAGCTGCTGTTTTACACATTTAAGTCTTGTTAGATCTTAGTGGACTCTTGGCACCTTTGGATTTTCTGTCTTTTCAGTCCTTTTTTTCCTTTTGGTGCGGGGCAGTGAATTGTTTGCATGTTTCTGCACAGAAGGAATAAGGCAAAAAGAACTTCATGCAGGTTGCAAAAGGCCAGACTCAGAGGTGAGCAACAGGAACCTTTCTGACACTGCTTGAGCTGGGGGAGCAGTGGCTCTGGCAGATTTGAAAAAGCCCTTCCTTGAGGTACTTCAGGTGGAGCTGTTGGAGCAAGTCCAGAGGAGGCACCAGGATGATCAGAGGGATGGAGCACCTCTCCTAAGAGGAAAGGCTGAGAGAATTGGGATTGTTCAATCTGGAAAAGTGAGGCTCCAGGTTGACCTAACTGTGACAGTCCAGTGCCTGAAGGGAGCCCACAGGAAAGATGGAGAGAGACTTTACAAGGGCCTGGAGAGCCAGGACAAGGGGGAATGGCTTCCCATGGGCAGAGGACAGGGTTAGATCAGATATTAGGAAAAAATTCTTTGCTGTGAGATGGTGAGGCCCTGGTACAGGTTGCCCAGAGAAGCTGTGGCTGCCCCATCCCTGTGAGTGTGTGATTTACTGGCAGTGAAGGAAGGATGAGACAGGATTCTGTGATCCATTCAAGACTAAAAACATTCTAGCTACCAGTTCCTGCTGCTTGCTCCAGTCTTCCCTTCAACACACTCCTCATCTCATCTGTTTTCCTCCTCACCACATGGTTTTGTTCCTCAAACAGATTTAAGTTCCTGTTTCACTCAAATAACATCTCCCCCAGCCCTATTCCAGCAGCAAGACTTTCCATGTAGAGGAAACCAGAAGCTCCAGTCCAAGCAATGTATCCCAACAAAACGGTCTCTTTTCCCATGTTTTTCTGTCTTCTTCCCTCTGAAGAGAACATGTGCAGGTGTTTTGTTCCTCTTGAGAGCATCACCACTAGAAGCAGGCTTTTTGGTGCCATTCCTGACTGCCCCAGGCCAGCAGCTGCCTGGAATCCTGTTCCCTGGAGTGACGGGCTGTGTTGAGGTCATTGTGGGGTGTGGGCTTGTGTTGTTCAACTCGAGCTGTGTGGGGTGGGACTCTCAGAGGTTGTTTGTTAAAGCTTCTATGCTGAACATCCAGAAAATGGGTTTGTTTTGTTGCTTCCCAAGAGTAAGAGCTTGCCACATGTGGAGATTTGCAGGAGAAAGGCAATGGTTGTGTCCTTGAGCACACATGCCAGTGCCAAATCCGTGTCCATGCTGCTGTTTGCAGTCTCACTCCTGTAAGGAAGAGCTTTACAGGCTCTTTATCTCCTCTTACCCCCGTCTCCTTCCACCCTATATGGTCAGAACAACATGTTGTTTTCCCTAAGCACTTTCTTGGAAGGAGCTGAGCTGTTTTGACTGAACTAAGGCTTGCTGGAGAGGCAAGCAGCCTCTCGGGGCAGATGCTTCGTGGCAAAAACTTCAGCCAAGTTGTCTAAAGGGTGGACCTGGTCCAAGCCTGCTACAAGGGAATTCATTTTGCTGACGCTCATTAGGGTCCTTGGTTGTGGGATACCTTTCCCTTTCTTCTGAGAGGTCCTGTATTTTTTGCCCCTTTTCCCAGAAACTGTGAGCAGTTTCTGTCATAGTTTCTAGCCCGGCAGGGAGCAGCGGTGGCTGACGAGCCGGGCAGAGCAGGAGGTGGGGCAGTGTGTTCTCATCCTGAACAGACCATGAAAAGCTCTGCTGCAGACAGCAGAGAAGTTAATTGAGTGGCCCTAGGTCAAAGTTTGGCAGAACAACTGAAAGCTGTTGTGTGAGGAGCTGTGTTGGAACAGGCTGGGGAGTGATGGTATCTGCTCTGCCGGTTGGGTCATGAACGATCTCGCAGGGCTGCAACAGGTGGACACTGAGACCCAGAGCAACCACAGCTCACCTGGACTTTGGTTGGAGTAGGGGATTCCCAAAGCTTTATTGAGTTATGTGTTCTGTCTTGGACAGTAAATGGTAGGTTTTCTAGCATTTGAATAGTGTTACTGGGTCAGGAACTAATTTCTCAGCACTGTATCTGGGTTAAGACATTCAAAATCGGTGCCAGGCTCCAGCAGATGTTAAAGTCAAATCTCCTTTCTCTTAATGCCTCTGCTTTGTTCTGGCCAATCTTGCAGATAACACTGCCAAAATGCTCAGTGCTCTCTGTTGGAGGATGTCTGGACCTACTCTATTGATGTACCCATTTAGTAACGCCCCTCTCTCAATCACAGGGCTTGTAGAAAGGATTTGTATTGATTGGTTTCAATTTATTCATCTATTTCATGCAGTTCCTATGAAAGTGATGCTATTTTGGATGAGCTTTCAGAAGTGAGGCAAAGTGAAACACCTCTGGTGCATTTCAGTGGGTAATTATCCTATATTGGACAATAACAAATTGATGGTTGATTTGGTGCTTCAGGTCTGATTGTTTCTGTCAAACCACTCTCTTAGCTGCTGCTGTTTCCTGGACACAGCCACTGACTGAAGCACATCAGTGCTTTTTCTGCAGCTGCCTGTGCTGGGCTGCATGCCTGTGCTTAAGAGGAAATGGCTATTGCTTGCTTACCTGTACAGAACTCCAGAGTAGGAGAATATTTAACCTGCTTCTCCAAAATGCAAGTTTTTATTAACTTAGGGTCATTTTTTCCCCCGAATGGTGAATGTGTGGTTGCCATCAGCAGTGCAGTAACACTGGGCTCTGGGGTGGATTCCATGTCCTTGCACTGTCCTCCTTCTGACTCCTCCAAACTCCCTGGTACAGCACAGCCTCCAGGCTGCTTGGTTTCATGTGGGTTTAAAGTCTGCTGCAGTTTGAAATGAACTGAACTCAAGCTTTCCATCCCATCCCGAGACTGAGCATTTTTAAACCCATTCCTGTGTATCTGGAGAAACACAGGCTCTGACACGCAGCCCAGAAACCACTGGAGATGGACAGTCCTGGTTCTTGTCTGGA
Organism: Buphagus erythrorhynchus; assembly: GCA_013400855.1. Classification (NCBI taxonomy): domain Eukaryota; kingdom Metazoa; phylum Chordata; class Aves; order Passeriformes; family Sturnidae; genus Buphagus; species Buphagus erythrorhynchus. The sequence continues at coordinate 10,683 of VZTT01050948.1, forward strand.
AGAGACCTCAGACAAAGTGGAGCAGCATCTCTGGGCACTTCATCTGCTGTGGTATTTCTGTCAGAGAGTGAAAGCCAGAGGTTCATGTGCTCAGGGTACATCATGTTCACCAGAAGCACTGAGTGTGAATTAACTGCTTCCATCATGAGGCACATTGAGAGCTGTGGAAATGTCGAGTTGCCTTTTTGGATAAAGTCCATAATTGTACCAAAGTTCTCTCCTTTTTTCTTCCTGTCTTTTCCCTAAGAGGCCAAGAAGCAGAACAGTTGTGAAGTCACCTCTGCAAGATCTCCAGGGCTGGTGCTGTAGTTGAACAGACTGTCCTGGTCACTCAGCATTATCAGCCCAAGTTTGTCAGGGATTTTTCTGCTTCTTGTAGCAGGAACCTATTAAAATATCTGATTCAGACAGGGATCAGAGGTTTTGGTAGGCATCTAGAATAATAACCACCTTTTAGCTCGTCTCAGAAGCATTGTGCTTCCAGGGTAAATGTGGGGTTTCTTTTCTAGTCCATCTTTTCCCTTGGCACAGAAGCGCTGGCACTCAGGCGTGTGGAAGATGTTCCAATAGCATTTGTGTGGCTCAGAGAAACCATTATCCTGCGAAATGAAAACAGCTCAAGGTTGTCTCCACACGGAGCTCAGCGTGTTCAGGCATGGTTCAAAGGCTAAAGCAATGCTAGCAGAGGTTTGTGTGCATGGAGGCTGTGTTGTCTCGAGTGCCTGATTACAAAGGACGGTGGCAGGGGCTCGTGAGTGCAGCGTGATGAGCACATTGCTCTGTGCCCTGTGGGTATTGAATGTATCAGGCTCCTTGTGAGAGCCAATTTGCTGTGGCTGGTGCTGCACCTTTTGACACCCCAACTCCCTCAAAAGAGGAAAAAAAGACACGTAAGAATGATATGTTCAAAGGAGCTGATGCTGTTCATCATCTTGGCTGTCCACTCCTGAGAGCTCAAAGGGGTTTGGGCAGGAATAGCCTAGCGTGAAGTTAAAAACAGCCTGGAGATTTAGGTTTGTAGTGGCTTTATTGTAGATGATCAAAGAGGGTTTCTCTCTGCCCTGTGGATGCAGCATGCATGGTGTTGCTTCTGCCATCTCATTTTCTCTTACTTCACCATGATCTGTGATGGACTGGGGTCTGCTGCCTTGTCCTGGGGTGACCAGAGAAGTTCCCTCCTGTAGGGCAGTGCTGGTAGAGCAGACAGATGGCTCATGAAAAGGACACTGCCTGTGTTGGAACTGCAGGTGAACTGGGCAGAGAGTGCACGTGGGTAAGAAATGTGACCAGTGATCCTGAAGCTGTGCAAGAGCAAGGCAGCAGCAGTTTTCTTTTTGATTTCTCTTGCTTTATCCCTGCTGGTAGGTCTGAGGGGTGTCATGATTATTTCCTCTTTCTGTCACAGAAACCTTTACTGAGATGTTGATTTTTTCCCTCTCTGGCCCTCTCACACTGATGCAAGCCAAGCACTGGAGCAGGAAAATGGGAGTGAAGGTCATGCCAGTAGAGCAGGATGGGCTATTTCTGTTGTGTGACACACTCTAGAGGATGCATTAAAAAGTGATTGTCATACCTTAGCGCTCTGTAGTGACCAGCTATGGAAAGGATGATTTAAAAGTGATTGTCAGGCTGTGCACTCTGCAGTGCAGGGTGAGGCACTGGGAATGAGAGGAGTTACTGGGTAACCACCAGATCAGGGATTCATCTGCCTTCAGTTACTGTTTATTTGCTTCTTTAGCACAGTCCCTGCTGCATGCCTGTGTGTCTTGATAAAATCCATAAGGACTATTCCTGTCTGCCTGCCCCAGGTTTACCTACGGCCACGCCGGCACGGTCTACAAGGAATTCGTGTACATTTCGGGAGGCCACGATTACCAGATCGGCCCCTACAGAAAGAACCTGCTGTGCTACGACCACCGCACCGACGTGTGGGAGGAGAAGAGGCCCATGATCACTGCCAGGGGCTGGCACAGCATGTGCACCCTGCAGGACAACATCTACTCCATCGGTGGCAGTGACGACAACATCGAGACCATGGCTCGCTTTGACATCCTCAGCGTGGAGTCCTACAGCCCCCAGTGCAACCAGTGGACCAGAGTGGCCCCTCTGCTGCAAGCCAACAGCGAGTCAGGGGTGGCAGTTTGGGAAGGCAAGATTTACATCCTCGGAGGGTACAGCTGGGAGGAAGCTGTCTTCTCCAAAACAGTCCAGGTTTATGATAAGGAGAAAAATAAGTGGTGCAAAGGAACGGACTTGCCCAAAGCGATTGCCGGAGTGTCCGCGTGCGTCTGCGCCCTGAAACCCAAAACAGAGGACAAAAAGAAGAAGATAAAAACAAAAAAACATCAAGATCGAGGGAGATGACCACTCCTGGATAGCCACCCTTGGGTGGTGGACTCCGAAGGGACCTTGTATTTAGACATTTCTACCTAACCTTTATTCCTTTTCTTTTTGAACAAGGTGGGGAGGGCATCTTCTGAAGCCTCGGAAAATGTACACTTGAATGTGGTTTTTGGATTAAACTCATGTTTAAGTAAAAACAACAAAAGAAACCAAAAACTCCCCCTCTTGCTATACAAAGGGTGATGTGGCCAGAGAGGTTCTGCTGCTCTCCTGAATGTTAAGGCTTAGGCTTTTCCTTCTGTGGCTCATGGCATTTCCACATACATCGTATTATATCAACATTTTAAGGAGGTTTTTAAAAACAACTTTTATACTTTTTTATACCACATTTTGCTATCTCAGTCCCTCGTTTGCCATTTATTACGTTGTTGACTATAGAAGCTGCTGCTCTGTGCTTGTGACCCCGTTGTTGGTGTCAGGATCTCCCCTTTGGTGATCTTTGGTCTCTGTGTGGCTTGGCCAGGACGTGGTGCAGCTGTTGGAGCAGCACTGGCATTCCCAGCATTGTCAGGCAGTCAGCTGGAACTGGGACTATTGTCACAATTCCAGCTTCCCCAGGGCCCAGCTTGCCAGCCATGCTCATAAACACGCTTTATTTCAGTGGCTGCTCCGTGCATTTCAAGGGCTTTGGTTTAAAGTTCAGCTGTTGATCATTGCTGTTATTTTTTTCTCAGTCCTCCTCTCCCATCTCCCTTTCCATGTATTTCAGATTTGCCTTTTCTTCCATCTGATGTATGTGCAGGTGATATCCTGCTACCCTCATTCTTTTGTCTTTTTTTTCCTCTCCCCCCAACTACTTACCTCAATAATTGGAAAACACTAAAAAAATATTTTTGCACTTAATTTCATTTGAAACTCTGGTAAATCTAAGACCTACTACAAGAACACGTGTATTGAAGGAGGTGACAATAAATTTCTGGAGTGCGAGGAGGTTATAAGTTGTTTCTTCAATGCTAAGAAAACTAGTTGGAATTAATTTTCTAAAACTCTTTGAGGTTTTTTGTGTTTGTTTTTTTTTTTTGTTTTTTTTTTTTTTAATTTAAAAAAAAAGCCTCAAGAGTCAGTCTTTCATTTGCATTAATGGATTTATTTTAAAGCTTTTGCATACTGCATGAGGTAATGGTTATTCCTTTTTAGCCTAAAAATAAATTGAAAACAAAACCAAAAAAACACAAATGAAACATTTTGGTTATGACAAACTCATTGACAAGTTTTTGGGGTTATTTTTTTTAATATCTGAAATCCTTGCTATGTTGACTGACAACTACTTAACTTTTTGGGGACATTTTCATGTGTAAGTATAGAACAAAAATTTCAAAGACTTGTTTTTTTTCTGTTACTGGGTTGCTTGTTACTATATCCCCTCTTTTAACGTGTTTATGTATTACATTAATGTCTGGGAACAATAAATCCAGTTTAGAATATTCTATTCATCACAGTCTAATGTCTTGTGTATTGATTTCACTGAGGTTTTCCTTTGTGATTAATTGGAAAAAAACAACCCTGTAATAATTTTCCAGTGAAATTTGTAATGGTGGAAACATTTTAGGAAGGTAAACGTAACAATATGAAGTAGAAATAGAACTTATTTAGATAATTCATCTTTTCTGCTCCAGACAGTCAGAAGAGACAAGGGGGAATGGCTCCCCACTGCCTGAGGGCAGGGTTAAATGGGACATTGGGAAGGAATTCTCCCTGGGAGGGTGGGCAGGCCCTGGCACAGGGTGCCCAGAGCAGCTGTGGCTGCCCCTGGATCCCTGGAATGTCCAAGGCCAGGCTGGACAGGGCTTGGAGCAGCTTGGGACAGTGGGAGGTGTCCCTGCCATGGCAGGGGGGGAAACAAGATGAGTTTTAAGGTCCCTTCAAGCCAAACCATTCTGTGATTCTATGAAATCCCTTTTCACATTTTTGCAGGTCGGACAAAAGATCCAATCCAGTTTGTAGGGTGGTTTCAAAGACAGTATTTAATGGGGTGTAGATAAACCATTTATGATTTTTTAACATTAAACTTCATTGCATGAACAAAATGGTGAGCTCCAGTGCTCATCAAAGCAATCCTTGTTTCCCCTGGTCTATGTGTTGGGGAAAATACCAAAGCCAGAGGCTGTGAGTGAGTGTGGGACATCTCCTGTGTCATCAGAGGTCCCTGGGGGATCCTACCTCTCGTTGTCAGGAGCATTTTTCCATTACTAAAGGAACAAGCGATCTCCATTTGCACCTCCAAGCCCATGGCAAGGGAGCACTTTCAAAGGCATGGTCTGGCAGAGTGCCCCTGGATTTGGGATATCGTGGATCCAGATGTGGCTGATCACCCCGGATCTGGGATACTGTGGGTCCAGATGTGGCTGATCACCCAGGATCTGGGATGTTGTGGATCTAGATGTGGCTGATCACCCTGGATCTGGGATATTGTGGGTCCAGATGTGGCTGATCACCCAGGATCTGGGATGTTGTAGATCCAGATGTGGCTGATCATCCCTCAGCAGACAGCACAGGGAGCTTGGAGATCACCCTTGCTCCCCAGGACTGCACAGCTTTGGGGATTTGGTGTGCTGGAATTTCTGAAAAGTGAAAGGGAGAATTTGTGTGACATGAGTGGATTTCTGCTCTGGTTTTTGAGGTCTGAGCAGTCCTCTTGGTGAGGAATTAGGGTTGGTAGAGGAAAGGTGCATTCTCTTGGCTCAGCCTGGCTCCTGAACCTGAACATCCCACCACCTTCATCCCTAAGCTCTGTGAAGCGTTCTACTCTTGCCAGGAAGCACAGCTCTTTCTTCCTGCCCCAGGGAAAAATAACTACTGCTCTACCTCATTTTTAAAAAGGCTTCCATTGCCAAATTCTGAGGAAAGCTCGTTTTACCTGAAACAAAGCAGCAACCAAAACCCTCAAATTTGCTTTTCCCACACTTCTATGCCTGTATCATGGCACTGGCATGTCAAGGAGCTGCTGCCTGTAACTCTGACATTAGATAACAAATCCCTCGAGGTACCCTGAGGAAAAATTACAGCCTGGTGTGAGATGCAGCTGGTTTGAAGGCTTGAGAAAGAAAATGGAAATATTTTTTTTCTCAAGTAAAAATTTTAAATTGAGAAAAATGTGCTGGTGTCTTTCTGTGTAAGAGATGAGACTGCTTTCAGTGTTTTTTCCCAAAGACTGCTGATTTTCTGTGCTGTTTAGGATTCTGAATTCTTGAGTGACAGCAAAAAAAGGGGTCGTGTGTCTAGGGAATGTAAGGAAATCATTTAACCTTCAGTACTATTTCTGAGAGCAATTTAACTTGCAGAAAACAAGCCCAGATTTGAATTGTGATTCTTCCCTTGCTGGTATGTCTTAGCAAAGCTCTGACCAGTAAGAAAGAAAAAATGCTGGTGTGACAGGCTTTAAATATTATTTTATTTCAGCTTCTTGAGCTATTTCAGTTCTCATGAATGTAATAATGAGCAAGATGCTAATTATTCCCTAATGAACTTATGGTTTTGGGGTGTCTCAGAGATCAGGTCAGGGCAGACAGAGAGGTTCTGTCACTGTGCTGTGAGAGTCAGAGCACAGCTCAACTACTCACAGCTTCCTCCTCCTGCCTGGTAACTCCACACAGGGAGGACACAGCCCAGTCACGGGGTTGTTGGTGCTACACACATTTTTTTAGTTCCTTCTGGAACTTGGAGTAGCTTTGGGAAAAAATATACCTTTGTTTTTGTGATGTTTGGTTCGGTGACAGAACGTGAGGGGAAGGTGAGATGGAGACTTGCTGGCTCTTTTGATGCTCCAGAACTGAAAGAGATGATTGACTGAGAAGAGGGAAGACTTGTATTTAAGATAAGGATGAATAAGTCACAATTAATTAGCCAGAAGTTCTGCATAGATAATTGAAACACTGAGTCAAGCATCCACATGATCTACTAAAGGCTTGTCCACGCTTCAAATGTGCTTCTGCTAGAGCTAGTCCATGCTTAAACTTTTTACATCAGCAAATCTTTTACAAATGTCCAGCAAATTTAGGAATGTGGAATTTGAAGTCAGGTTTGCATTAATCAATTTTTGGAATTCAATAGCTGCTGTTTGTGTCCTGTGCTACCTGTCTAAAATCTTCCACCTGCAGAACCATTTCTGCCCTTCTGCTCTCCTTTGCCCACTCCCAGTGCCTGCTGTTGGCCTGGGACCTTAAAAAAATACTATCAAGATTGATAATTCTATAATCTCTCATGCTGACCTAGAGCTAGTTGGCTCTCTACTGAAAACTTAAATATCCTGTTTTTAATATGAGCCAACTGACCCTCCCTGAGATCCAGCCAGGGAAGGTGACTGCTGCTTGCAAATACTTTATGTGGGCAAAGCCCTTCTTGGACCTAGAAACTGTTGGGATAAAGGTTCTGCATCTCTGAAGGAAAAGTCCTGGCAGCTCCTGAAGCTCTTGGCACCAGGAGGAAGCTTTACAAGGACAGCACCTGAAGTGCTACAGTATTCCCTCTGTCCCTGAAAAGGTGGGTATGAGTGTCCTGAGTGCTCCCCAAAAGTCATCCACCAAAATGCTCAGAAGTTGTGTGCACACATCTCCCTGGCACTGTCACGAGCACAGATCTCATGACCTTGTGAAATCCCACAAAGTCCCCAACACTTTGCATTTCCAGCAGGATAAGAACAATTACAGCAGCACCTGGAGCCAGATACCCTGGGAGTGGTTTATCCAGCTCCTGGGCTGCTGTCAGACAATCCTTTATTTCCACAGCCGTGGACCTAAGTTGTTTTTGATAAATTCACATGTTGTTACCAATATGACTCCATGAATCTTAAGAACGTGGATACCCAGAAAGAAAAACACGACACTGGTTATTTTTTTAATTTGGAAAAGCAACTTGCTGTTTTGGAGGGATAATTCACAGCCACTGGCATAAAGAATGTAAGAAAATACAACAGATTCATGCAGTGAAAGCAGTAATGAAATAACAGGCCACTAAAACCGGCAAAAATTAATAAAACAGAACCGAGGTGCAAACTTTGCAGCAAGTAACTTTAATCAAAGCATAATATCACAACCCCCCCCCTCAGATTATTAGGAAATATTATGATAAAATGTTAGCAGACTTTATAATTAAGCTATACCAAGATGGGATAAAATTGAACGTGTTTAAAATGTTGCTGAATGGGACAGTGGCATCCTTTCTCAGTTTTCACCCTCAGCTCTGGGTTTTAACAGTTTTGGTTATTTGAATTTTCTGCTTTCCAGGCTGAAGACACTGTGCTCATTTGTATTTTGAAACAGTCGGTTTACTTAGGCAGCATTGTGGGCAGAAGGGAATTTTGCCTTCAACCAGACGAGCTATGTAAGGGTTTTCACTCCATTATTTACCTTGTAAATTAGACTCCCGAGGGGAGAGAGGCTTTCAGACGTTTGAAATGCTATATGCAAAAAGGCAGAACATTTGTCTCCCTTTTTTGTTTCTCCCTTTTAATATTAACCAGCCATTTTCACTGCTGGTTCTCTGCCTCAGGACAGCACAGCAACACTTGCGAGAGACAAAAGCGAGGGAGCGGCAGCTGGGTGTGTCAGCTGGAAGGGGGAAAGCTGATAGAGAAAATCATTTACTGTCATCAGCACACCGTAAGTGTCGCACTTCACAAAACAGGAGGGACGTGTCCTTGTCCTGGAGACGGGGAGGAATCTTCCCACTTCCCGTGAATAGCCAAAGACACAAAGTTCTTGTGTGCTCTTCTTCTCTTCAACTTTCTCACTGATATAAAGTTGTCTCTTATCACTCGCTGCCCAGCCGAATTAGACTTTTGCAGGACTTGGTAGTTTGTTTAAGGAAAAAATATGGAGTCAATTAGCGATTAATTTGATGGATTCTTGCCTGGGGGTTTCAGCATTGTTGTGACTCAATCCTCTCAAATCATGAGATTGGCTTAGTCATTCCTCTTATTTTTTTTTTCCCCTAGATACAAACCCTGAACCCATTCCCATCCTGGTTATTGGGGACAGAGGTGGGACAGCTTTGCTCTGGCATCATCTGGGCACACAGCCTTACCTGTCACCTGCCAGAGTGACCCTTGACACGTGGCCTTTCACAGGTGAAATTTGGACATTATTGGACATTAGGAGGAAATTCTTCACAGAAAGGGTGAATGACAATTTTTGACATTCCAATGTCAATAACATTGGAATGGACTGTCCAGGGAGGTGGTGGAATCACCATCCCTGGAGCTGTCCAAGGAATGCCTGGATGTGGCACTCAGTGCTCTAGGCTGGCTGATGAGGTAGGGATCGGTCACAGGTTGGACTTGACGGTCTTGGAAGGCTTTTCCAACTAATCAAGGAGTCATGGAATTATTTGGGTTGGAAAGGATCTCTGGAGATCAACCAGTCCAACCTTGCCAAGGCAGGGACATCTGGAGCAGGTGACACAGGAACATGGTGGGGTTGCAATGTCTCCCTCAGAAGAGGCTCCACGCCCTCCTTGGGCAGCTATTCCAGAGCTCTGCCACCTTCCACAAGGAAAAATTCTTCCTCATGTTGAGCTGAAACTTCTGATGGTTTAGTTTATGGCCATTGCTGCTTGTCCCGTTGTTGAGCACCACGGAAAAAGGGCTGGCACCATCCTGGCACAGGGTGCCCAGAGCAGCTGCGGCTGCCCCTGGATCCCTGGAATGTCCCAGGCCAGGCTGGACAGGGCTTGGAGCAGCCTGGGACAGTGGAAGGTGTCTCTCATCACGGCATGGATGGAACTGGATGATCTTTAAGCTCCCAACGCATTCTATGATTCTGTGATCCTTCTGGCACCCGCGCTGGCGATATTTTATATGCATTAACAAGATCCCCTCTCAGCCTTCTCCTCTCTATGCTAAACCC
>VZTT01050949.1:0-10312 GCA_013400855.1 Buphagus erythrorhynchus
AGGCTTCAAGAAGAGGTTGTTGAAATGTGTCTCCTCCGACGGCGGCGTGCTGCCCCAAGAAAGCTGTGAGCCCTCCAAGAAACCCAAGCACCTGATAGACTTCTGCAACGCCACGGACTGCAGCTAGAGAGGACGACTTGGGAAAGCTAAAACGTGGTTTTTTTAATTATTATTATTTTATTTTATTTTTTCCTTCAGACCAGTGCACTGAAAAACACAAAAGAGGGCTAGAGGCAGCACCTGTGTTTTTGCGTAAAAAAGTTCATGGTGAAGATCCGTGGTGGGACAGTGCAAACAGCTTGAGTTGGCTTTGCATCCCAAAAATCCCCTGCCAACTGTAAATTGGATGGGATAGCAGACCCATGTCATTCATTTCTCTTCAGCAGATAAGGCCCAAAGGCATCAGAATTGGCTTTTTTAAGTCTGTTACAAGTTAAGCCAAACGTGAGCAGTGAGACACATTTCTGCAAACATTTTGGGGTTTGGTTATTTCTCCCTTCTTTTGGATTTATCTTGTGGTACTGATCAAATCCCCACATGTAGGAAGGGGAGGGAAAAAGCTTAAAATAATTGGTCAGGGCTTACCTACCTCACAAAGGGCAAAAAACAAGATTGGAAAAGGAGCTTTAACTATGTCATTCATGGCTGCTATTGTTTCAGAGAATAGTTTTATATAAAAATAAAGCCATATTCTCTACCTGTCGAGAGTAAGAAATATCAAGAACAAATATCAACTCCACAAATCACTAGAATTTCTTTATTTTTTTTAAAATACCTTTATGTCATCCCAATGTGCCTGTCCACTTCTCTCAGCCGCTCCAGTGCCATTGTGGTGACATGTGTAATCCAGAGGCTTGGAAAAGTGGAAATCTGAGTCTGAGTAGTTGCTCTTTGTGCCTTCTGCATACCTTCCACTGGCTTTTCTGGTTCCAGCTTGGTCTTACCTTCCTGCCAAACAGATTCATGGAGTGTGTGAGCATTCCAGTCGTGCTTTCACACTCAAACCTTTGGCCTTACCCCAGCCAATGGATATTATTTGAGTTAAAAAGGAAAAAAAAAAGCATCCCGTTATGATTTGGAATGTCCTCTGTGGCCTCTGCTGGGTTTGTAGAGCTCAGTCACTGATCAGATGGGAAGGCAAAGCTGAGGGATAGCAGGTCCATCCACAGCAAAACGCCAGCATTCACATCTTTGAAGATTGTGCCAGTCCATAGACCATGAGAGAATATGGCTTTCCATATGTATATAGTAAAATATATTACTATAGATTTTACATACTTCATAAGTATTTTATATTTCTCTCCCTTCTGGGAAGGGTTATAATTTGTAATAAATGCATATAATGAGCGTATTTATTTTTATACTTCTTGTCTAATGTGATCTTCTAAGTTATCGCTTTTTTAAAAGGACATATAACAAGGATAGAGTATTTATACAGTATAATATGTTACTAGAGGTAATAAATGAACCCTATAAATTTTGGAAATGGAGTGTCTTTATTTCACTGGACTAAAACCAGTCCATGGAGCAGAAAGAGCTTGGAATCTGAGGAAAATATTAAGCAAAAGGCAACTAACTACCTGTGTTAGTGAAGAGGTTTGGAAAACTCTCTCCATAATGTCACATACCACCTTAAAAGAGGTAATTTTGTATTTTATTACTTAACCACTAACTCAGCTATTTCAGAAAATGGAGTGCAGCTATACTGATGCCACTGGTTGTAATAACAGCTTGCAGAGGGAGCAGCGCTGTCAGTCGTGTTTAGAACCAACAAAATATGTACAAAAGCAGCAGTTTTACCTCACTCTGGTGGGAAAGGAGCAGTCAAAAACCAGAACCATTCATGAGCAGTCAGAGGTTTCCCGCACCAACTCCTGGAGAATTTCGCTCTCTAATTTTCTCCTGATGCTGCTTTTCCAAGAAGTGCTGTGTGAACGAGCTGTTGGTAACATGTTTTATGATGTTAAAATGGATACTAAACATCAAAAGCTGTATTTTGCTCCCTCATACCTGATCTCATCTGCACTGCAGTCAAGGGAAAATCTTCTGTTGGGCTCCATTGGATTTTTGCCATGGAATTTGAGACATCAGTCATTTCTGGATACTTTTGGCTTTGTGTCATGTAAAAATCTATTAAAACTTCCTTTGCCAAAGTTTGGACTCTGTGTCTGCAGAAATAGTTCTCGTTTTATTCCGTGGATAAAGTCCTGGCCCCTCTGAATCTCAGAGAATTCTCATCACGTCACACTTCATTGGGCATTGCTTTGACATGCAGAAATGCTGGGGAATATTTTATTCCTGACATTATTCGGGAGGCAGACAACCCCTTTCTGATTTTATAAATAGTTCAGTGTATTTATAAGTGCAAGAAATAACTATTTATTTGTATATATAGATATATATGTGCATATATGTTTTATTCACCATCTAGGTTAGAAAATAACTGGGAGTTTGAAGAAGAGAAGAGTTATCCTGGAGCCTGCCAGACTGATGAAATGTGAAATTGTTGTAGCTGTGCTGAGTATGTGAGCACTGTAAATGGTGTAACTAGAAAATGTGGAGCAGCTCTTTTCCTCTGGCGCTGTTAAAATATGATTTACTGCTTGAAATTGTCCTAACAGTAAATGGGAAAACACCTCAAAATTCATTCAAATCAACATCTCCAAAGAGTCGAGATGTTTCAGTAAAAAAATGAGACTTGCTTTTATTGTTTTCACATCCCAAGTGGGTCAGCAGATGCAAAGTGGTGTGATTTGTTGAATTTTGTAGGGCAAATAGGGATATTTTAGACAAAATATCTTCACCCACTAGCTAAGTTAGAGAATGGAGAAGAAAATACTCCTGGAGAAATTCAGAAAGGCATCTTCACAGGAATAACCCGGGCTGCTGAGCAGACAATCCCAGAATTCTGGCTGGGCTGTGCTCATCGGCTCCCTGTGAAATTTCTGCCGCAGCCTGGTGTTATCCAGCTGGGAAGGCTCCTCATCCCCTGCAGGGGCAGAGCTGCCTGCCAAGCCCCTTCTGGAGCAGAGATCAGCCCTGTGAGATGCGGCCATTGCCTGCTGAGGCAAAGCAGGTGTAATTAGGTGAAGTTTTATCCCTAGCAAAGGTCACCCAAATACAGCAAAGGGATCTCCTGGCAGGCAGATCCCACCCTAGACATGTCCAGGCTACAACAGGACTGTAGGAGAGCACTTAGGTTAAATACTTGTGTTTGGCCCCGTTCTGCACGAGCAGAGCTGTGTGTTACAACATGTGGAGGCAGAAGGAGAGCAGCCCAGGAGATTGCTGGATGATCTATCCAGTGCTTCCCTAGCAAAACAGCTCCAAACATTCACTCATATTCCCCCTCAGAACACAAAACATGGACAGAAAGGAAGTCAAAACACAGTTATCAGGTTCACAGTGGTGCTGTGGGCAGGGTGTTTGAACAATTTGTGCTCCCTAAGCCTGGGGCAGAGGGATTATTGTGGAGATGAAAGCAGATGGATTTTACAGCCCATAACAGTGCAAGAGGGGCTTGTGCAAAAGGGATTTAATGTTGGGCGAGAGAAGGGCAGTTTCTTACAGCCTCTCTGCCTGGAAGCTGAGCATCAATGGGATAAAGGATCATCCTTGATCCTGTTGCAGCCCAGGACCAGCAGCTGATGAGATTCCAGAGCCCTGGAACAACATCTGAATTTAAATATCCAGAACCTAAGTTGCTAAATCTATCATCTTCAATATGTTGTACTTTAGTGTCATAGTGCTGCAAATCTGAATTTCTCCTATCCTATGATCCTTCACAGGTATTCCAGTTGGAAATTAGTATTTTCTCCAGTATTAGCTATAAGATATTTTTCCTACAAACACACAAAAAGGAGCTGCATGTTCCAAGGGGGAAGTCATATGGTAGAGATTATAATCAGACAAGCTAAGAGCAGTGACCATTTTAATTGTGCACCAAATATATTTTTTCAGTATAACTAAGACAATATGCCTGTCCCGAACAACTTAAATGTCTGCTGCCACTTTGTATCATTTCTCATGTACAAAACTGGACATGAAATCAGGGATGAGAAAACAACTGAAATTCAAACATTTTGATTAAAAATTTCTCTGTCAAGCAGCGCAATTTAAGGAATAATCTTTTATAATTTGTTTTTCTAATTGAATAGCTATATCCATCCTGGCTAAGGACAGCCTGGTCAAACCTGAGACCAAAGGAAAATTTCCCTTCTTGTGTTTAATCTGAGTCTTAATTACATATTGAATTAACCCCAGAGGTCAAGCTTTGGTGAGAATATTTTCATAGAGATGAAACTGTGTGAGGAAAAGAGAAGAGAGAGGGAGAGGGAGAAGACAAAGAGGGAGAGAAGACTTTTATGGAATTTTTAACTGTGGAAACTTTTGAAACAGATGTTGGAGATTAGATTTCAGAATCAGGCCTGGGCAGATTTAGAAGCGAATTAAATGCAGTGTAAAGCCCATCTCCTTTTTCTCTCCCAGTGAACCAACACACACATTAGGGGATATGCTAAAATAATGAACACTGGTGTTTTCCATTTCTTATTATCCTCCTGCTGGAACAAATGCAAAGCACAACATGGAAGCATAGGCAGCTCAGCTGCCTTTGATGAATAAAAAAAAACTAAAAAAAGCCCTCTGCACATACTTCCTCTTCACTTTTTAATTTATAATGTTATTTATTTGCACTTTTAAAGGCGTAATAGCTGATGTCAGAAACGAAGCCCCCAGAGCAACAGCTGCCTGGCAGACAAGAGGGTCAGAGGCATTAAAAAATAGAAATGTAAAAACACTGCATAAAATAATTTTGAATCTGATCTAAGCTAGCAAAAGCCAGGCAATACAGAACTAATTCTGCCATTTGCATAGGGACAAAAAATTGTATAAGCCTGTTCCCAAAGCTCAGGCTGAAGTGATGGACATTACTCACATGAGGACACTGGCTTTAGGGAGGCTAAGCTATTTACTTACAAATTAATTCCAGGGTTTAAATCAGACTTCTGTAGGTCTGACTTGAAAAATCAGTAGGTTGATATTATTTAAGTCTGTGCCACAGATGTTCTCATCACTTGCATGATTGCAAGTAATGAATGAGAGGGTGGGGTGTAGCACAGGGAGGAGACAGGGGCTGACTCCTGCTGGAGACAGCCCTGGTGCTGGAAGGACAGGAGGAGGGTTTGCAGCTGGACTCTCCTCTGGGAGATGGGCTCTGGAGAGCCTCTGGATGAAAGTTCAAGGATGATGGACAAGGTTCATGGATCATGGATGAAGGTTCAGGAAAAATGGACAGGATGTTTGACAGGTGTGTAACAGGCTCTGGGTTGCTGGGGCCAGTTTGGCAATTTCACTTTTCGAGCATCAGATGTGTCAAGACTTGAAGGAGGAGATGGAGACATTGGCAACATCAGGTGGTTTAAAGCAAACTGCTGACATCACTCTGGGGCTTGGCAAAGGAGCCTCTCTAGCCAGGTTCCCCATCCCAGCTCCAGGAATTTCCCTGGGGATGCAGGGCTGTCCCGAGCCACAGAATCATCAAAACCCATTCCAGCAGTGAGCCTGCTCTGAGCTCAGAGCTACTGCAAGAATTGAGTGTTTGGCATCACTGATTATTTGTTCAAAAAACAAAAAGTGAAGCCAAGATTCTCACACTATATTCCCTTGAGAATCTAGAAAAGGGCTTCCCACTGGAAAGGGTTGTTCTGAAGTCTGTCTGTGGAGCAGAAGAGCTGCTTTTACGGGTGATTAGGGCACAGTTTCCAAGAACAGAGAGCGGCTCAAACAGCTTTGTAAAGGACCTTGCTAAATCAGGAGGGGACACAATCTAGTTTAGACTTAGCAGAGAATTGGTTCAGTGGTCTGACCTGAAGAGGAGCACTGTCAGAGAGCAGAAAATGCAACTTCATAAAGTAACTATACTTTTTGTCCAGGTGTTTTCATCTGTCTGTTCTGATGAAGAATCACTTTTTTTTAAATATCAGTGATGAAGGAGGGACCTTTAGGAGAACCAAGTTGAGGAGTGAGGTTTGACCTGGTGTTATCTGGACAGTCCCAATACTTCTCCCCTGAGGACCTGGCCTCTTGTGGGGCTGTGTGGTGGAAAATAAAAAGATGGTGGATTTTTTTCAGCGCCAGGAAAAACAGATCCTACAAATCACATTCAATTTCAGCCGAATGCCAGGAAAGTGCTTCAAAGGATGGAAATAATTTGTTACTCCAGACCTGAGCTACTAAAAGATAAAGTGTTTGGGACTCCAGAGGAGAACCTTTAGCTTTGGGGCGAGGTGCTCAGCTGCTTTTTGACACAGTTCACATGGCCATGGGTTTTGCCTGAGCATCCTGAATGTCCAGTGGCCTAAATCTCCTTCATGTTTTCTTTCAGTGGAGCCTGATGTATGTTGTAGCTGGCTCTCTTCTTGTTTCACTAGTGAGAGCTTGTTTGGTTTTTTTGCTGGGGGCTGTTTGACAGACTCACACAAGACCTGCCTGAATCAGGCTTGCATTTAAAAGCATTGCTGGCATAGTCCTGTCACTGGAGAACAGGGGAAAGCAAAGGACAACTCGATTTGTTATAGCTGTAACAGCAAAAAATCCTAATGAAGATGCATTTACACTGGCCCAAATCCTTTCTTCTATTCTGAGAGCATTCTAAGCTGTACCTACAAGGTAGTTTAATTTGCTGAACCGAATTACATTTGCATTTTCGCACTGACAGAAATAGCTCCACCGGTTAAAGCCGTGTTGGCAAAGGCATTTGCATACAGAAAATTAAACAGCCTTCTTTCTTGTGTGCTTCAAGAAATCAGAAATCCTCTCGGGGAGGAAAAATCCTGCTTTTCCCCCTCATGTCAACAAAGTGCTGGGGCTGCAAAGAAGTGGGGGTGTAACACACCTTCTCTAACATATCCACTGCTTTTAAATATTTGGGCTGTCAGAAATTTCAGAACATTTCAGGCACCCAGTAGAATATGAGGTTTGCTGATGCCTCTGCCTTAATGGACATCAGTTCTCACAAATAAGCATCCAACACCCTAGAAAATCAAAATTTGCCCACATTTGCTCACTTGCCCACTGGAGCTGGCTGGAGATAATAAAACCCACCCCACACTCCTCAGCAGGGTCTGGGATGGAAAAGCTGAGGAAGCCTAAGATTAAAAAGCAGAGTTAGCACCACTTTAAAATTTGAGAATGGCAGCATTGTTTGGGGAAACAATAAATGCTGGGTTTAAACAATTTAATGTCATACAAATGTGAAGGCTGTGTCATGCAGGAGCAGCAGTTACAGCAGTGTTGTTTGAGCTTAAATTTAACATCAAGCAGTAAGTACAGGCGAGCTTTGTTCCCTAGCAATGAGATGTCTGCACATCACAGATGCTTCTTCACAAAACTGCCAGATTACTGGATTACTCCAAGGAAAATTTCGCAATGGCCTTTGATTCCTTCCTGATGAAGTGATTTTCCACAACACTTTTCTCACTGGCAGATGAGGAGAGGCTGGGGAGTGAAATGCATGTTGGTAGTATTACAGAGTAACAATAAATGCAGGCATCAGTGTCTTGATTCAGGAGTCCAGGCCTGTGGACACACTGATAACAGCAAAGCTTCCTGAGGTCAATGAGATTCACTTTATAAGTGGAATAAAATCAGCCCATTCCCCTTTGCGAAGTCACAGCAAGGAGGTTTCAGCCCAGAAATGCTGAAGTCAAAATTATGACTGGAAGCACTTATCAAGTAGAGTTTGGAATATTTCACATTCCCCAATCTGCTCCAGTTGCTTGGAGAGCAAGGATGGCACAGCAGCAGGGAAAAAAATATAAAGCAGGGCAAGGATGGCACAGCAGCAGGGAAAAAAATATAAAGCAGGGCAAGGATGGCACAGCAGCAGGGGAAAGCAGGAAAATGCAGGAAAAACACAGAGCATCCCATGACAGGAGGTTCCCTGCCCAGTCCCTGCTGATGAATTTAATGTGACCCAGGTGGCAGATACACCAAATATCCTATGCTGGCTGGCTGATTAGGAGCAACTGGTTGGAGGCTTCTTTTCTCTCCCTGTTCTTGGGAAGCTCTTTTGTGCAGCAGCACCGCGATCATGGAGCTCATTCCAGGCTGATGTTTGCTGTAAGTGACGAGGTTAAGATGTTTTGTGATGCACTCTTTGATGACTGAATTTCCTGCCTTTTGGGTGCTTACCTTTATGGCCTCTGTTGTTCTTTTATGTGCACACTAAGTGATGAAACGATGCTGTTGAGCTCCAGAGGAGGGGGTAGAGTATTATTTGAAGTGGTTTTATCAGAAACTACTGTTTTGAGAGCAGGAACCTTTCGTGTTTTGTTTGAAATGTAAATATTGTGCAATGCTGCAAGCATTAGGTGTTCTTAAAAGCTGTTAGCAGGTGCTAAAAGAAATACTGGGTATTGTAACGGCTGGTAAACATAATTTATCTCTTATGGTTGATGTTAACATATAATTCATCTCGGTAGTGGCGCAAATAAGGAAGCATTTTGTTTTTATTGTGGCTTTTAGTTTAGAATTGGTGAAGGTGATTTTTTAAAATTTTGTCCACAGCTGAGTAGGCCTTTCAGATCTGATAGGCTCTACACTAACAAAATTGTGTTATTCAAACCCAAGAGCAGAGCTTTAGTCTGCCTTGGTATCTGAGCCATATGATCTTCTCTTTCTCCTCCATTCTCTTTTTGCTTGTTTTCTTTTTATCTTTTTCCTCCATCATGAAATTTGCACTTTCCTCGGGCAAAGAGTGCTAAATAAAAGGGGGAGAGAGAGTAAGTTAATTTATAAAGTGAGATAATGTGACAACTGTTTTGAAGCAAAAATTCAAACTCCCCGGTGAGATTAACAACGAGTATAATTTAAAAGTCATCAAGATGCTGTTGTCGCTGCAGAAGTATAATTAAGCTTTCATTTGTAAATTTGCGTCTTGATGTGGCTTCTTATCACAGACTGGCTGGGGTGGGAAGGGAAGCACGGATTGTTTTGTGCTTCTCTGCTGTGGAGGGGCCACGTGGAGCAGCATCCAAATCCAAACCCACAGAGATTAAGGCTTTGGGACAGAGGAAAAGCTAAAACAAGCATCCTTCAGCTGTTCCTGCGTGGACTGTAAGGCAAGCTCTGCCCTGCAGGAAGGGAGGAAAGCTGCACAGGAGGTGTTCAATGATTCTCTTCCTAAACTGCACTTCCCAGTTGCCTCAGGGGAAGAAGATGGGCATGTTGGAAGGAGAGGGAGGTGTAGAAATTCAGACCATCAAGACTTCTGCCTCCTCTCTCTTCCTGGGGTCACACTGCTCAGGCTTGGTGGGACAAGTTCAGCCATGCAAATCCCTCTTCTCAAAGTATCAAAAATCCTTGTGTCTGTGTCACTGGACCCCAAGACCTCATTTTGATGACCTTAAAGATGTGTCCCAGAGAGAAATGTGACACTGCAGGCAGCCTGAGAGCAGAGTTAGTGTGTAAAGATCCCATTCCCTCATTTTAATTCATTCAAAGAAGTAAAAGGTTGGCAAAAAGAATCCTTGTTGAAATGACTCAAAATATGGCACTCAAGGAATAACCTTTCATTTTGGCTGCATGACTGAGGTGCAGCGTTTGGGGGTTGGGAATTTTCAAGAGCTGGCTGATTTGCATAGGCACAGAATTGCTTAAAAGTGGAGCTGGCAGTGCTGCCAAGAGTTACAGTTGGCCAATAATCCTTGTAAAATCCTGCTCCTGCTGAGGTAAATAATTTTTCAGGGCTCTGAAATTTCTTGTGTTGGGCCTCTGTCTCAGTCAGTGAATATTTGTAGTTTCATTTTACAGTTATTGGTGTGGTTTCTTAACATTTCTGGAAAAAAAAATAGAAAAGAAAATATAAGAAGTCATCTATTTTCAAGATAATTGTGTTATGGTGCCCCAGAAAAAGGATGGACCTGGTGGGACTGGGGGAGGAGACTGAGATTGCTGTAGCTCTAATTTTCTGACTCAGACCAAAGCCTGGGTTGCTTTGAAATGCTCTACAGTTCAAAAAAAATCTCTAGAATTTAGTAAAATGAGGATAAAAACATCAATTTCTCAAAGCCATTTGCAAGGATTAATTTTAAAACCTGGGCTCTGAAAGTGCCCAGGTTTAGGATGGCTCAGTTACAGTCCCAAACATGAAATGTTCTGCTTAAACTGATGTCAGTCCCCCCTGCCTGCTCCAGAAATACCTTTTTGCTCTTCCAATTACAAGTAGGATGATTTTACACTGTTTTCAGTCTGTCTGTTGAGTAAATCAGTAAATTTGGTTATATTTCTTACAGTTGCAAGGCTTTAGAAG
>VZTT01050950.1:8777-43811 GCA_013400855.1 Buphagus erythrorhynchus
GATCAGCTCCAGAGTATTGTATTAAATGGTCTATACTGGAGTGTTTGTCTGCTGGTCCATGTGTAGTGTCAGTGGATTGTCCATCTCATAATCCATATCCTGTTCTACTTAGTCTTTAACTGTAAACTTTATACAAAGACTCAAGGTAGGTGCTCAGAGAGGGCTTGGTTTTTATTCTCAGTCTTCTGTAACAATATGTACTATATATATATAGGATATACCAGGATGGTGAATTGAGTCAAAATCCATTCCAGAGGCATTGGGAATTAATTTTCCAAATACACATTTATAGTTTATGTGACTGTTCACTTTAAGGGTAAAAAGTCAGAAATAGCCATTCCAATTCTGCCTTCCCAAAAGCCATGCTGAAAGAACATTGGTGAGCCTTAAGCAATGAAGCAGTCTGCCTTTGGGCAGTGTTGGGAGGAGGGCTGTCTGTGCTAGTTTTGCTCAGACCCTTAGTGAGCCATTACTGCAATATGCATTTCTTGTCTTCATTTTTTGTGGACAAGTATCACAGAGGGACAGGATGTTCCAGCAGTGAGTTTCTGGGATGTCTGCTGACAGCAGAATGGTGAACCTCAGCAGGTTCAGGTCCCAGGTACCAGTGGGGCATTTTGCTTTAGTGGGCACAAGCTCTTTCCTGTGGTCACTCCAAGTTTGACCCGCCTCCTCTTCTCCAGGCTGGGACATTCCCTGACATCTAGCCAACCTCTGCAGCCTTTCCAGCCAGCCCCATGCCCAGAGGGATGAGCATTATCTCCTTCCCACCCTCATCTTCATCTTGTAGGCCTCCCTATTGTATCTGAGGTGACATCAGGTGACTTAATGCTTTGTTTAGAATTTAAAGTGCCTGATTTCTTTAATTTGCAGACTCATTTGACATGACCCCTTGGAGCCCTGGTCCCTTTGCTGTTAGTATCCCAGTCTTTGCAGCCAAGACTTACTATGTAAGTTTCCCCTTTCAGACAGTGCCAGACCCAATCTCTGCATTTTGTCTGCCTCTGTAGGTCATTTTTTTTCTAGCCAGTGTTACTCTTTTCATAAATTTGGCTTTTTCCTTCCTTGAGGTCAGCTCATGTCCTCCTCGGTGCTGCCTGCTCCCACAGGAAGGGCAGCAGTGGGAAGCAGGCAAGGATTCAGGGGGATTAATGAGGCAGACTGGTTTCACCCAGGTTAATGAGCTTGGAGTAGAGGTACCCGCACTTAGAGGTTGAGAGGTTTTGGATATACAAACTCAGGCCATGCTCCCTCATTACCAGTGAACAGTACCAGCCAGGTTTGTTTTACTAGCACCAGCAATAAGTTTGAGGAACAGACCGCAGAAAGTGTTAGTTTTAGTAAAACTTGATTTAAATGTTTTCTCTCTGGAGTGAACACTTTTTTTTTAAAGCCACTGAAAAGTCAGACCTAACTGTACCTATCTCTGTGCCGTCTATTTTACTGAAGAAATGTCGACATTGAGTGCAGTCTCAGATGGGAAGTCAGAAGAACAAAATGAATTTAAACTTCAGCTTGAATGATACTAAACAGAAGGAGGTTCATTTGGGAAAATGAATTCTTCTGGTGGAAATTAAGATGAACAAAGATAAGTGAGGATAGACATGGAGAAGCTGAGTTGCAGAGTATGGATAACACACTAGATGTGAGTTTCAGGCATGGCACCTCCATCACCACCACGGACATGCCCAGTAGGTGTACAGGTGCTGAAGCAGTTAATGGAGACCTTATACCTCAGAGCAAGGAATGAGGAATGTTTGAAAAGAAGTACTGCCCAGTCTTCTGTGCCTTTTCCACATCAGCTCTATTTACCAGGTGCACAGAGTCCTCTTGCAGTATCTGGCATTGCTTGCCCAAGGAGAAATGACTTGGAAGTGTAAGACCAGTTTTTGAGTGCTGAGCTCAAAGGCTGGTTTGGCCATGGCTGAGTTTTATCTGGAACTTG
This sequence comes from Buphagus erythrorhynchus, assembly GCA_013400855.1. NCBI lineage: Eukaryota > Metazoa > Chordata > Aves > Passeriformes > Sturnidae > Buphagus > Buphagus erythrorhynchus. The sequence continues at coordinate 10,723 of VZTT01050950.1, forward strand.
GTGACAGCTTGGAGGTGGTTAAAAGGTATAAATTATAGCTTCATGCATTATTTCTCATAGTCCTTTTTGCTAATGTATTTATGAATATTTCAGAGTAATGTGCAGGGTAAGAAAATGTATATCAAAACTTTGCATCAAAATTTTAACTTAAAAAATTGTTGGCTGCAAATTTTTTTCAGGCTTTCACTGCTTTTCAGTGTAAGTTGGCTTATGTGGACACATTGAATGCTTTTATGTTAGTTTGAAAAACCTCACAATATAGTTTGAATATTTTCACCCAGAAATGTAAGTGCTGCTTAGTACTTTTTATAGAAATTATTTTCAATAAGCCTGATAATTTGATGGACCACTCTATCAACAATCTTGCTTGGTAGGTACTTGTGGAAAGTTCCTGTGTGTGTGTTCCATGTCAGACAAAGTAATTAGTCTAGATTGACAAAAGAAAATTCACTTTAAAATCACAATATATGTCTAGTAGAATTTTTCTTATTATTTTTTAATGTAAACATCAAGAACTCGAATTTATTAACTCAAAGTTTTGGATAAACAGAATTGTAAAATTCTGATTTAAGATTGGGCTAGAGAAAATAAAATGAAATCAAAAATAAAAAATAATCCCAAAAAGCATGGGAGGAAGGGCTAGAAGGGGAGCTGCTTAGGTGATTGTATGAATTCTTATTGTCTAGAATTTTATAAACTAACGTTTTTTTTTAAATCTCAAAATTGAATTAGGGTAATATAATATTTTTTCCCAGTATTTTACCTTCCCTTTAACAATTGTTTATGGATCTGCCATTTATTCAGAAATTATTTTCACATCTAAAATAGATTAGTTAAAGGAATACAAATATATTACCAATATTCTTTTTATGCTTAAGCAAGTAATAATCCAAACACCACACTTTTGTTAGACTTGTTTCTGTTCAAGAGCTCTGTCACAGTAATGAGCATAAATTTGTTTCTTTTGACGGATTCTTCCTTTGACAGAGCATTCTAGTAACACTGCTCAGATATAAATAAAACATCTAAGCTGAACATCTAGTGTTCTGAATGTGCTCATGATTAAGGCAACAAGGGGGTAGGTTTTGTTGCTTATCAAAAATATTACAGCAGGCCTATGTAGAATTTGAGGTACTGAGAATTTGTCCTCATTTTCAAGATATGTATCTTTTTTACATTTAACATACTAGATAGTACAGGAGCTGATTAGTTTGTTTGGTGTAGAAATCTGTAATCACTGTTTTTTCCTTCTGTGCTGTTATAGAAAGCCTTTGGTAAAGGCTTTCCCATTAGTTTTGGGACAGGAGAGTAGGATGCCAACTAACATTAACGCTTACTCTGTTTTCGCAAATGTATTATATAAAAATAAGTCATTTCATATTAGATGTATTTGCACTTTTTGTTAAACATGTTTAAAAATTAATACTGTTTGCATAGGGATCTCCTTTCATTTTGAAGCATGTTTCCCTAGTCCTAATTTGAACTGTTACTAAAGGTTGCAGCACGTGGTACTTTTTTAATGTTGAAGTAGTTGTGGAATAGCATCATAGTGTGACTGATCAGAAAAAGTTAGAAGATAGTGTTGACAACCTTGGAGCTTGAATTCTGCTTGTGTATTTATGAATGGTTGGTTTGCATTTGGTCTCCCATTATTTAGTTAATTCTCTTTTTATTTTGGGGCATCTTCTGTAGATTCTACACATTTAGCAACGCTGCTAACAAGGCCACCTGTGCCTCATAGGATATGCTAGGGGAGTTTCTTTTGCCTCTTCAGACTCACAAAGAGAATAGAAATACTATTTTTAGGCCTTGAGGGTTGGTAACATCCACTCTGAAATCAAACTTCCAAGTGTTATGCAGAGATAATGATACATTAAATGAATCATGAGTATTTTAAAGTGGGTATCTCAGTCTCTCCTGTTGAATAGATTCCAATTTGGTTAAATGCATTTTCATTGAGCCTTTTTTCATTTTAATAATTCCTGGACTGTACTCTATGTCTTTCTCAGCACCAGTTGCTGCTTTTTATAAAAGCTTCAGTAGGAGATACTCTGACAGATCTGACTCAACCTTATTTGGGAGTGCCATATTTTGGGGATTTCTTTTCTTCCCTGGGACACAAATTTAACCTTGACCCTGAGCAACTATTTGTTGCAACCTGACAGTAAGACACATTTTAATTTGTGCTTCCAGAAAGGAAGCAGAAGGATCCAGTTGTCTTGCATTTTGCCCTCTTCTTCAGCATGACCTCCTGTGTTTTTCCAGTGCATCCAAGCTGTGCAGTTCTGTAAGCCTGAGAAAGCCTAAAGCAGCAGCCTTGAGCAAAAAGGCAGAAATGCCTGTTCACTTGGTGCTTTAGCATGTGGAAACAAAATTTTAAGTATTTTGCTCAGTTTCAGTTTTCAGCTGTGTACGTGTTTGTCCTTCTGCCTTTATATACCTGTCCGTCACCACTGTACTGGTGCATCTTTCATGTATAGATTAGTAATAATAGCCTCATCTCAAATTGAGCATAGTTGAGTCTTGGATGTGTCATCTTTTCAGAGGGATAGCAGAGTGTTTCAAGTAGAGGTTTTATTACTTCTTTTTCTGAGAGTATTTTGTTGCTTTGGTTAAAGTGGGAATTTTCAGGCAGAAGCGAATATTGTAAAGGTAGTTTCTCATGCTGGAAAGGGGTTTTGGAAAACATCTCTTCCTGTAACTTTAAAGAGCATTCACTCCTAGATTAGCAAAATAAGCCCTAAAAAGACTCTAAGTAAAGCGCTGGATACTTCAGCCATAACCTACAGTGCTTTTTGAAGTGTTCAGGCTGCTACTTACCCAAGCTAGCTGCAGCCTTTTGTGCTTGGCAAGTGCCCACTGGGGGTGGGTCAGGACAAAACCTGACATAGGCAGATATATTTCATGGCCAGCACCTACAGAACTGTACTTTCAGGGGCATGAACTTTCTACCCTATCAGGAGAAAGACAAGGAAAATATTCCATTTTAATTTTAAAAGCAAACTGTGTGCAAAAGATGAGCACACCATGTTCTAAACCCAATCCACCTGCTCATCTCATGGAATTAGAGTTGTAAGCACATCTGTGTGCTATATGCAAAAGCAAAATGACTCCTTCTAGAGCACATGGGTTTTGTCATTTAAAACTACAAAATTGGTTCTCATTTACTGTGAAGTGTTAGAAACTCTGCACAGTATTTCTGGTTATTAAGGTTTCACCCTCCAGTGTAATGACCAGAGCTGAAAGCTGCTGTAGCCAGGCACAAGTTCTGCACTGCCTGCCCAGGAGAGGCTGCATGCCTGCACTGCCAAGCCTTGGCATTTTGGTGCTGCAGTGGCAACGATGTGGTTAAAATTGTGGGTGGCTTTTCAGATAGAGTATGATTTTTCTTATCTCAGTCTTCTCTAACACTGACAAAACAAAATAATCTGGTCTAAAATTGCTCCTGCCAGAGCAGAATGAGGTGGGACAGCATGATGAAAACCAAGAATGGGTTTTGTGTGATTTGACTGAAGAGTTAAATGCTTAGCAATTTATTTTTTAACTTCCTGTCCTCAAAGCTAGCTTATTTTATAAACGCTAAATTTAGTCTGTTCTGTTTCCATCATCAAGGACAGCTTTTTTGGTATGCTTTCTTACAAAATGTTTGACCTTGGGAGATTGCTGCCAGAAAGGAAGACACTTCAAAAGCTGACAGCTGATGGTTGGAGGTTTGTAAACTCTGTTGTGTGGGCTCAGTAGAAGTCCACAAATGCATAAAGACTCACTCTGGCTTAGTACCCTGTGAAGCTGGTGAACTGTAATGTGTCAGGATGAGTTGCTGACAACAAAATGATCCTTGCTTTTTCTCTGGTTTTAACCTCAGCTGTGTGGAAACTGTGAGGTCTTCATGGCTTCTTCAGGATGAGAGACAGTGCTGATACACAGAGGAGTTGCCATGAGTAGAATAAGGGTAGAGTCAAAGGGGGCTGTTGCAAAATTTCCTCACAAGTAAGTTAAGAGGAGGTGGAATTCAGGGGACTGGAAAGAAGATGAAGAACTGTGCAGGAAAGGATGGCTGCCCAGCAGATAGGATGTTATCAGCCACAGCATCACTGTTATTCACTCTGGGTGTTGTGGCTGGTTGCAAGGTAGACTGATTGTTTTTCCATAATGGTCTGGGAATAAGGAGTAAGGAATGCTTTTTTATTCAGCCAAAAAAAGATTTGTGAATAGGGAAATCACGTGTTATGTTCCTGGCGGTATTTATTAATGACAAGCTAATGAAACAGCACTGCAGAGAATACTGGTGTACAGCTTTAAAAGGGCAGGCACAAAAAGCATGAGCCAAAAGCATTGATTAATAGAGGCTGCAGCTTTATTAAAAAGCCTTTTCCTAGCAGAGAGCCATCCTTACCTGCCTTCTAGTTCTGGCTCAGCCTGGATTTGAGTGGTAAACAGCATAAGGATGCAATAGCAAAATTGCAGAGACAGCTGAGATTTGCTTCCGAGTCCCAGCTGGTGGCAGGGCTGAAGCTGTCCCTCTCCATTGTACCAGTGGGCTGAGCAGTCAGATGAGGGAAGCCACGTGGAGATGTACCCCTTCATGTTGTATTTCCATGGTCTGGGCTGGCATCCAGGGCAGCCCACTGAATTGCAGGGACCTTAGGATGAACTCTTTCTAAGCCACCAAGTGCTCTGAAAGCTGCCAAACTCTCAGCAACAGAATTTAGACTCCTAAACCAAAATGAAGTTTGCAAAACCAACAAAGACACTTTTGGGAGCCAGACAGGAAGCCTGCTTCAGATGCCCAAACTAGCAATCCTCTGAGCCCACACCACCACAAGAAGCCCAGTTCACTAGATGAGAATGGAAAGACAGAACTAGAGAGACAGAAGAAATGAACACAGAACTATTTGTTTCTCTTCCAGTTGAGCTGACAGAGTAGCTGAAGGTACACTGAATATCACAGCCATAGCTTTATTATCTTCTCAGTTAGAAAAGATGTAGTTCCATTAAATAAAACTAACAACAACACTCATTGTCTAGCGAAATGAACAGTTATTTCTAGTTAATAACATTAGTGGGAGATGCTAAGAAGTAGTGTTCTGAGAATTCGGCCATTCCTTTTGGCTTCCTTGCTGCTCTTCTTCCCTTAGTTCCTCATTCTGGAATAGCTGTTATCATTGGGAAAAGTTTACTTATACGTATCATCCATTTTCAGAAAATAATGATAAAATTAATGTTCAAAGTTTTGATTCACATACTGATTAAATAGAGTTTTGGCAGCTTAGATAAAATCTGAGGTCATGGAGAAACATCTGTATACCACTTGTAGCTCACTGTAAGGGAACGTGAGTTGTTAGGGTAGATCTCTTTGTTTACCCACCAGCAGAAGAAAATACAGCACTTGCTTACAATTTTTATCTTAAATATGAGACATACAAACCTGTTTTGATAAGGATCCTGCTGTCTTTTGTAATGTCAGCTGACATCAGTCACATCCTGAATTTACCAAAGAAAAAGGCATCCTTAGTCTTAGAGTTTTGTCAAGGAAAGGCAGCTTTGGAAGGGCATATCAGTTGTCATCCTGTTTGGAGAAATTAATGAAGGGATTGTAATGGTTTTGAGCTTAGTTTCACTACTGAAGACTAAAATAATAATATCAACTGTGTTACCATAGTACACAGAGTCTGTGTGGCCCCTCCAGCAGCTCTGGACAAGACGAGTGTACTAAGGGAAAGATACATGGAATATAAGGAATGTGCAAACAAAAGTAAATGTAGAAGAGCTGTTTAAAGAGAAGGTGATTTGCATGATAGTCTGAAGTTACGTGTTACTTTTTTTCTGTATTCCCAAAGGAGTAGGTGTAATTACTGTAGTGAAACAAAGGCCTGTTCTTAGCACAACCTAGAAAAATCTGTAAGTCGTGACCTGTGCTTTGTCTCAAAGACCGTTAGCTCTATCCACGGAACAAATACTTTGTGTGGTATCAGCTACAGGAGGCTTTGGGATTCTTTACTCTTCTTATGAGGGACCTAGTGCTGCTTGCTGCAAAGGCAGGTGGGGGCAGATGCACTCAGTTTGGCAATAGACTGCTTTTGACGTCGGTGTGGATCCCCTGTGTCCAGTCCGTTGTGGCAGTGGGTCAACCTGATACCTGCCTCTGGCACCCAGGGAAAACCTGGAAGTAAGGCAGTAGGATTTCTTGTGTGGTGGATTTATCTACACTGTGGATAGAGCTAGCAATTCATGCTGCTTCTAGATGACACTTGTGTGGCCATATGATTGAGGGGATCCCTCATCACTCTTGCATGAGCTGATGCCATTTATCCCTCTTCTCTCAAACATTTAAGATAGGAGATGCTGCCTTTGGCCTTATGAGGGTTCAGGTGTAGCCTGTGCAGGGTGTCCCTCTCCATTTTGCCTTTGCTCTGATACCTGTCTGTTCAGTCAGCAGAACCAGTCTGTCGGCCCAAGTGCATATAGATGAGACTTGTCAAGATTTGACAAATTAACTTCTTGTGCCACACATGCTTATGGTTTTGTCTTTATGATAGCATGGTGGGGATCTCATTATGGACAATAGCCAGGACAAGGTGTTTCAGAGAAGTTACCAGGAATCATCACCTGGCAATTACAGGCAGGTGTGCCTTCTTGAGGAAGAGCTTTACATAGCCTTATCACTCACGGCTGGTTATGTGCTTTGAAAAGTAACCTGTTCTTCACTTTGTGTTCTTTTTAGCAGAATTTCCCATTGTCTTTATGAAAAGGGATATTTTGTTTTTGTTACTTAAATTACAACAGAATAGCAGGATCCAGGGTCCAGGAGAATCCATTATTTAGATGGTAGTCTCTTTATTTTAAAGAGATTTGTCTATGAATAGAGGAAGAGAACATTCCAGAGATGTTCTTGCTTTCAAATGTGGGGAAATGTCAGATCCAAGAAACAATCTAAATCAGTTAAATAGATGAGATCTACTAGAACATCTCATCTTTCGGCATGCCGGGAATAGTATCCAGTTAGGCCCTTATTACTGCAGTTTTCAATGTAAATGTTTGTATTTTTCTTTTTCAATAGAATTTCATTCTCTGTTGAAGCTTGACTCCGACTCAAAACAAGAAGGACTTTCCTTGGAGATAATGTAGTTGATTATAAAAACCCCAAAGGGAATTCATAGCTTGATTGATTGTTAGTTTATTGACAGTAGATGCATTAAAATATGTCTAGCTTAAATATTTCTGACTTAATATTTTTAGATACTTAGTAAATACTATAATCTAGAGGTGAAGTTAATGCATTTAGAGCTGCTTGGGTCTGTGTAGGGAGTAATTGTTTTGGGTCAAGTGAGGTTTGAAGGAGCAGTGTTCTGTGTTGAGGTTGGGGTTTGGTACTGCACTGTGTGAATGCCTGTCTGTAGAGAAGCTCTGCTGCAGTGCAGTGCCATGGAGTTCCTTAGCTGAGGAGCTGAGAGCTGTGCTTTGTCTTACGACCAGGTTATCGATGGGCATTTCCATTCTTGCTCTGCCTGGTGAAAATTACTTGAAAAAACGTTGTTAAAGACTGGTTATTAATGGTGTACTGTCAAAATGGAAAGATGTATCAAATGAACTTCTCTAGGGATCTGTCTTTGGTCTAGCATTATTCAAAAATTCTATTAAGCTCTTTGATGACGGAAATAAGGGAAAACTATAAAAATAGCAGATGGCACCACCACTCTAGAATAAATTGAGGCCAACCAGCTTTGAAAGAATTAATCTAAAGCATAAAATTATTTTGTGAAGTCAGGAAAATTGTTCTCAATTAGTATGGAAATAATAATAATAATAATAATAATAATAATGATGGGGAAGGCTATCTAATGGGCTAGTTCAAAATAGTGAATTGCTGTAACCATTGCTTGCTCTGACAGGACAGTCATACAAATGCGTGGCTCTGTACTGACATTTTAAGTTCATTATCAATGGCCATTCGGAGTGCAGAAGTCAAATGTAGAACTGAAGGACTGAGGGTAGCATAAGTCCTCTGAAAAGTGTTGTGGACAAAACTTCAAAGATGATTGTAAAGATGAAACAAGTATTATGGCTTGTCCTTTTAAAGCAGACATGTGGCAGAAAGAAGCAGCCAGGTCTGCCTAGTCTAGAAGAAGGTAGACAAGTGGGGGGAAATTGCAGTCTTTGAGCATGCAGAAAGTTGTTTGAGGAGTGGTGGCAACCATTTTTTCTTCACGTCTGAGTGATGATGACACAAGAGACTAGTGCTGTGGTTTAAAATTAGATGTTGGAAGAAAGTGTTCTGTCAATACAAATAGTTACTTCTGCTGAAGATACTAAAATTATGGTCATTGGTGACTTTGCAGAGTGCAAAGAACCAGAATGATTTTGTACTGTTAATCCTGACACTTTCTAAGAAATGGGAGTAGAATTTTTTTTAATATTCTATTCAAACGGAATGTCTATGCTTTCTAACACGATTCGTACTTTAAAATTATGAGCTGATCCAAGAAAAGAAAACAAGTCCTGTGGATTTCATGATCAAGTTGTGTGGTGTGCATTAGCAACTGGGTGTGCAAGTCATCTTTAGCCACATGTGTAACTATGTCCCTTTGTTCTTCCTCAACAGTCTCCAAAAGTCCACAACTACCCAGATATGGATGCTGTACCTTTGTTACTAAACAACATGAAGGCCGACCCCACGGATGATTCATTATCTACAGACCATTTCCAAACACAGACTGAACCAGTGGACTTGTCAATAAACAAAGCCAGGTCGTCCCCTACAGCAGCTTCATCTTCACCGGTTTCCATGACAGCATCAGCCTCCTCCCCTTCTTCTACTTCTACTTCTTCTTCTTCCAGTCGGCCAGCATCATCCCCCACAGTAATAACATCAGTCTCCTCAGCAGCATCTGTACCGTCAGTATTAACTCCAGGTCCTCTTGTGGCCTCTGCATCTGGTGTTGGAGGCCAGCAGTTTTTGCACATTATCCATCCAGTACCACCTTCAAGTCCCATGAACTTGCAGTCCAACAAAATGAGTCATGTGCACCGTATCCCCGTGGTAGTACAGTCGGTACCTGTAGTCTATACAGCTGTGAGATCACCTGGGAATATGAACAACACTATAGTAGTACCTTTGCTGGAGGATGGGAGAAGCCATGTCAAAGGTAAGGTGGAGCCAGTTTTGTGCATCTGTGGCATCTCTGAAACTGGTCTTGTATAAGAAAAACGTGCCAACGATTACAAAGTTGTTAATTTCCATACTTACTGTGTTGTTGCTGAAAAGATATACAACTTCCTTGGGAGGAACCTTTGAAAAGTCTTATCCCAGATGATCTTTAAAGTAAGCAAGTTTTTAGATGAAGACTGCGTTCAGCAGTGGTGTTAGATGCTTGGACAACTTGTGGCAGGTTTTATCCTGAGAGAAATAAGTCCTCCCCAGAAGCTGGAGAAGTAGGAGAATGGAAAAAATGTCAGTGTATGACATTTATGACAATATATAGAACATCACAGATGAACACGGAAAACTCACCAGGTGTTTCAGATTTAGCAAGGGGAGGAATGTCAGGGGGATTGTTCCTCAGCAAGGAGAAAGCAATCATCAGGCTCTAGGAATGTGTGAAGGAAAGGCTTGTGGACCAAAGAGCATTAGCAGATGCAGAGAAGTAGGTTTTATTAAGCTTAAGGAGTGGCAGTACAATACTTTGAATTAGGTTTCTTCTTCCAGGTTAAACAGCAGAAGGGAAGGAAGCCACCCAGAGTGTTTATATTGGGAATGAGTTCTGCAGACACAGGACCCAGGAGAGGCACATGGAGGTGTGAAGGGAGGAAGAGGCACACAGAAGGACGGATACACTCTTGAGGTGTCCAAAGAACACAGAAAGGGAAGCTGGGAAGAAGAAAGAGTGAGACCCCAACAGTTACTGAGGGAGCAAAAACTTGTTAGGGATAGTGAGATGATGGGTGGAGGAAGGAAGGAAAAAACAGATGTGCCCAGAAACTTGGAAAGCACAGCTTTATAAAGGAGGCATTAGTGACAGAGATGGGAATATGAGGAGAGGAATGAGATACTCATTTCAAGGCTCATTGCATGTGACTGAATAAAATACGGTAATTTTCCCCTGAAATGAGGTATTGCTTGAGGCAGAAAAGGAGGGTATTGACAGATAACCTTACTTTGGGGCTTATGAGACTGCAGCACATTTAGTCTTCTAATATCTCTTGTGTTCCTAACTGCATAGTGAACAGGTCTCAACAACTTGTTTCTCACCTCTTTTGTCTGTTTTTGATAAACTGGCAACTGTGTGTTATTGTACAGTACTACAGTGATGGGGCATTCAGATGTTTAGGGGCATCCTGTTGTCTATTAGTCTGTGATTCTCCTACTGTTCCCTCACTACCCAAGGGGACTGTGCCCTCTCAGTAGGCTTGGACATAGGAAATGAACTCACTCTTGATCTGAGTCTAGTTTTAAACCTCAAAATGATGGTTTAAGTTTTATTACACTTCATATAGTGATGTAATTTTAGCCCTTTGTGCCTTTATGTAAAGAAATTATGAATAAAACCAGAACTTTGTGCCATGTAGCCTAATAAAAAAACCCCAAACAAGTAGAAAAAGGAAATTTTTAGTCTTTATTAGGATTTTGAAGCTTCAAGGTGCACCTAACCATGAGCTCATCGAGAAACTTTCCTGTTTGGTTTTTTTTCAAAGGTGCTAGTTGGCTGTGGTAGTAGTCTCCTCTATAGGAAGCACCTCCTGATCTTGTAAAACCGGAACTTTGCTACCTCAGTTTCATCAACAAAATTCCAGAATTTAATGTGCTGTAGGGATTTCAGCCCATGAATTCCATGCATTCTGACCTGCCCTGACAATATGGCCTTTGTGCTCTAATTGGCAGAGGTCATTAGCCATTAGCCCCTGCATCATCTATTAATGCACAGTTAAAGAAAAAGAAGGGATTAACAGTTCTTCAATTTATTATTTTTTTTCTCATGAGTTATACTCATTTTGTTGTTGCTAATTCATTTGGTTTAAAAGTTCAGGTTAATTTGAATAAATACAATAGAAGTAAATTGGGCAGCAATCCACTCTAGGTAGTAATCATTTATCAGCTTTTGCTGGAGTGTTTTTCATTCTTTAGTGCAAAACAATATAAATAATCAAATGCAGTAATATTGCACAAATTAACCAGTTAAATGATTTTCATATGTGTGCAGGCTAAATTGCCTTCAATGATCAGCTCTTGTGCTGATAATAAAAATAAATGTACATAGATCCTAACAGGACATTGTTGTCAAATTTAATTGGTTCCTAAGCCTCTACCAGCTGATGGACAAATGCAGGTTTGGAGTCATCCGGAGTCACAGCTTTCAACTTCTACGTGAACGCTGATAATTTTCAGAAATAGAAAAATATGCACACTGAAACAATTGTTTCACAGAAAGCATCAGCAGCATAATCCCAGTGTTATTCTTGCACTGGTGCTAATTCAGAGATCATGTTGATGATCCAGGAGTGCCAGTTGGGAAGCACTTAAAGTTGTGTTTTACATTAACCTTTATCTAAGCCCTTTTCACACAATTGAGACTAAGGTACTTTGCTGAAAAGAGATATTTTTAATGTGAAAATTAATGAAAATTACATCAGACCTGAGTTCAGACCTCTCCTGTTTTCTAGGTTTCAGGTGCTGAGGGGAGCAAATACAAGAAACAGGGCATAGAGAAAAGCTTTTTCCTTATTATTCCAAATTTTATTTTTCTCATGCTGAATTTTCCTCTTCCTTCCAGGTTTGACTAGAACCATTTAATTTTTAGTTTTTTTGCAAAACCTTCTCAGGCTGTCACCATCCCTCTAATACTGTTTCCAGGTATTTTGCTCAGGTGGCTTTCTGCTTCCCCTGATGCTCCCCAATTCTTCTTTCTCTCTCACTCTCTCAGACAAAACTCTCCTGCTGGCTGCTTTTTTAGGCAGTTGAAGCAAATAGTTTTCTTCATGTTGTTTGAATTCTCTCTTCCCTCCAGCACAAGAAATGGCTACCTTGTCTTCTGTTTCCCCTTCTTTTTCTATTTTTCTATTTTTTCTAGTCCTTCCCATCTTGTTGACTGCTCTTTGAGTGCCACTTTCAGCAGCTCTGCTTCATCTTCCCCTCCTTTTCTGTTAATATTTCTAATCAAGACTGTTATCTCCTCCTCCGCCTCTGCATACTTCTCCGTGGTGTCATTCATCATGGTGTTCTTTGTCTCACCATCCTTCAGAAGGGTCTCAGATCTCCTTTTCTGCCTCCCAGTTTGCTGTTTATTTCTGCTGTCTATCCTGCATCCTGTCTCCCATTTTTTTTATTTTGCTTGCAAGGTTTCTTGTTGTTTTGAAGACACGTAGTCCTTGTATATGCAAGGTACCAGCAGCATCCTGTCAGGTCCTGTGCCATGTGCTACACCCCAAGGCGGGCGATGGGAGATGGGGCTGTCACGTTGCAAAAGCACCCTTATGTCAGAGTGATGTGCTTTTGCAGGATAAAAACCTAGCCTAAATCAAACCCAGGACTGGTGCATTTTTAGGAAGTTATTAACAATGCTTAATTAGAAGGTAATTAGCAAACACTATTTTCGGTGTCGGTAATGCAACACTTACCATTTACAAATCTTAGTAAATTCCTACAAGCTGCTGGCACCACAACACTGAGCTATGAACACACACACAGTTGCATGCAGACTCCCCTGCTGACCATGCACCCATTGGGGAGGACACACTCAAGGGAGATCCCCAGAGCAGTGGGGTCTCTGCAGCCCCCACAGCACCAGCCTGGCTGTGCAAGTTGCCCCTTACAACCTTCTCCTCTCATTATTTCATACACACAAAGCAGAATAATGCATTAGGGCTGTCGGGCACAGAGGGGAAGGGAGGCAGGCACAAGTCCTCACGGACACCGTGGGGCCAGGCTGTGCCCTCTGCCACCCCTGCAACATGGCACAGTCAAAGTTCACTTCCTTCAGTGGTCACTGCTCTTGTCACAACCTTAAAAAGTGCTTGGAGGTTTTTTTCTGTGAGGATTAGGTGGTGGTGACTAGACATTATTGTACATTAAAATATTCCATGAAATCGTATTATAGTCCCAGGAAAAGTCTTTCCTTGCTTTTTTTTTTTCTCCCTGTTCAGCAATGGTGAGCATTGCTAAAAGTTTAATTAGAGGCCCAGCAGGTAGCAGCACCTATAGATAAGACTGCCTGATGGTTTCCCTTAAAGCCCTATCTTCTGTTGCTTCAAGTCTGTCTATATGTTAACCATTGAGAATAACATTTTCCATATTGCATGTCTGTCTCAAGCTATTTCTGTGTTTTCTCCTTTTTTTTCTTCCTTTTAGAGGAAATTTTCAAGAAGAAAAACTGTTCCACTCTTCCTGAGACTAAACATGGAGAAAAAAAAAGTAGCATTTTCCATGTTGAAAAATTTATTTCAGCTTTTTTTTTTTGTTTTTTTTTTTTTTTTTTTTTTTTGTGTAAAACTGTAGAACTTCAGTGTTTTTAATGACATGAACCTCGTGCTTGGTTTGGATCATTGTTCTTTCCTTTCAGCAGATATCCTTGAATACTATTGGCAAATCACGTCCCTCTAGCAACAGGTTTTCCCAAATACAATATCCTTAAAAATTGTTTTCTGTAGTTCAGAAGAGTTACTGTATTCATTGAAGAGCCTTTTAGAAGGTTATTCCTGATAATGGTGCACGAACGGCTGGTGCAACTTTGATATTTCTGGGGTTTTGGAATCAAATTTATGGATTCTCATTCTTATGGGTTTTTATGCTTTCAGAAGACACAAACACTTGCAAAATTCAGCAGTCAGAACATCATAAATTTAAATTTGCCAACTGAACTTTGTCTGCTGTAATGACATGAGCTTGGACTATTTTTATGTTATATCTGTATATAGACCTGGCAAAAATACACAGGTTTTGTCTTTTCGCAGTTTGCACATTCAATATTCCTCACTATGGATATATTAATAAGTAGTAAATGCAGTACCTTTTGCTGCAGATTCTTTGTGATTTAAATGACGTAGTACCATTAGATTGTTATCCACTGCCCTTGTTGGTTTTTTTTTAAGTACAGCCTGTTGTTTCTGCCTTCTGTAAAGCTTATTCCACAAAAGTAAATGCAATTTGTAGTACAAAGATAGAAATTAAGAGAACTGTTCCATATGTTTAAAGGTCAGATTACAGTGTCTGTTTGTATAAATTATGCTATGGAAGAGACTTCTAATTAAAACAAGTAGTGTTGCCTTTTTTGTTTCATGTGGAGTGATTATCCTTTTTGTGTTTTAGTAGATGGTTATTCTGGATTTGAATTGCATTGAGGCTCAGAGTTTCTATAGCTACAATTATTTTGTTGTTATGCACAAAAACCTTTTGTGGCTGTGCATATTCCAGCCTGTCCACCTCCCCCCTGATGCCTCCTGGAATGCTGGATCTCTCTCCGCCTGTTTGGCTGGTTCAGCTGGAAGAAATGCTAGTGGTTCTGGGAAAGCAGGAACAGGTTGGCAATGGCTGGCCAGGAAGAGAAGCAAGGCAGAGGAGAGGCTTGTGTTCAGGGTGGGACCTGTGCTCCTGAAGATGGTGCACATTATTTAAGAGCTAGAGTAAACAGTGGTTTTTGCTAGAATGGAGAGTTAAGATATAAGATACCCTGTGGTATTTGAAACCAAGGAGGCTGATTTAAGACAAAATTGATTAGGTTAACTATAGGGATTTCCCTAAACAGTCTTCTACTTAAATTTCCAGATAAGTACTACTTCTAGTGATTTACTAGTGACATACTTAGGTTTTTTCACTGTAGAAGCAAATGCACTTTTAAGATTCATCAATATGATTTGTTCATGTTGATGCTCATTGTTTGTTTTCAACTAGGAGGGATTTGAGGAAGGGGCTGAGGTAGAGGCATATTCCAACTTGATTTGCGAAGCCCAGCATAAGTGGGATGAGTAAATCTATTCTGACATATCCTGAGTCCCTGCACCTTTTGGAAGCTGTTAGTTCCTTGTCTTCCATGCCAAGAATGCCTCTGGCCCTTCAGTTCTGTATTCTCACCAGGGCTGAGCTTTGATCTGCTTGCTTTTATCCCATGAATTTGGATCCAGCTGAAACACATGCCTAAAACTTCTCATTTATTTTATCTCTGCCTTGGGTTTTACTGTGCCTTGGACCAGCCTGCTGGAAGCTTCCTGATTTCTAAAATATCTCAGGCCTGTTGCAGTGTGTAAGTTGCAGTCTGCTACCATTGTGTAGTAGTTTTGCAGTATTTTATTTAATTTAAATATATTCTGTCCTTATTATTTTCCTTGTTTACTTTTGATGATAGAGTATTTGTATACTGGATACTCAGCAAGATACAAATCTCAATAGTCTTAGTAGTTTCTTTTTTTGTGTAGATGAGGTCTCCTGGCATTGAAATAGCTTAGAAAGAGAAAAGTCCTTTGTTTAAAAAATGGATTTGTATGTTTATGTATACAAGCCAATGACAGAGATGCTTAAGTATGTGCATATATTACATCCATGCAATCCCTCTTACCTCTGTACTTCTCCATCTAGCTATTCTTTTACAGGTTTATGGCAAATCATTTGACTGTTGAAATTATTTTAAATATTGCCTTTGATTGGATCATAGCAATTAATATTTTCTGCTAGATTAGTTATACTGTGCATTCAGTGCCAGTTCCCATTCTCTATGAACCATAACCACACTAGGTGCAGTTAACTGCTCAAGCCATATAGTCCCATAAAATCTTAATAAAATCTGAAAACTGTGGAGTATGGGTAATCTTGCTATAAATTGTAATAAAAATTACGCCTGTAGACTCTATATTCTGACCATTACTTTCATGGATACTGCTGCTTTGTACATAAAGTTTTATGAAATAAATCGACCAATTCTGCTGCCCCTACCAGGCATCAAGCTGTTTTGATCAAAAATCTGAAAGGTGCACTCAGAGCATTTTCCCAATGCATAAAGCATTTATAATGAACTTTAAATAGGAAGAAAAATGCTGTACATGTGCTTTATATAGTATGAACCAGCTTAGGAGAAGGAAATCAGGAATAGCATCATTCACATGCACGTGGTAGGTCTGTAAAGACACAATTTTGTTCCCTAGAACACATTAAATAAACCTGAGTGCAACATAGTCTCTGAGGTCATAATTTTAAGTAGCTCCTGTACATCTGCATCTGGAAGTGTTGCTTCCACCATTAAAAATGCATAGTGATATCTGTTGCAATCTTTTTTGATGCTCTCCTGCTGACCAAGTCCATGCTGGTATCCTGTTCTATAAAAAAATTTCCAGGAAGGGGGATGTTTATTTGTTTCAGACATCAAACTGTGGTGTGAGGCTGCACTTCCACAGTTGTAAAACCTGTTTTGTAAGAGTAACCAAGAAGAATGGAGATTAGTTTTTCCCTCTGCTTGGTGTTTGATCTGCCCAGATGCATTTATTATCAGAGACATTTGAGACAGTTTATTTTTAAAAAAGAGCAGAAGACTTGCTCTTGGCCAGCAACTTTCTTGAAATATTTCAGATTCTGAGCTATTGCTGTATGCCAAAATTAAGAGTCCAAAGTTATGATTTAGATACTGCAGTATTCATAACAGCAGTGTTTCTGATGCTGGCGGATTAATTGTGCATTGTGCTAAAACATGAGTGCCATACAGTTTTCTTAGCCCTATTTTCCATTTCCATCCTTCTAGGAGTTTGACAGCAAATGTCTGTCTGTTACTTCAGTCCTTCATGCTCTGCAGACACAGGGACAGACATGTGTAACAGCAGTCCTAATGAGATTCTTGTAAATGTTAATTTTGACACGTGAGGTAGTATTTGGTTTTCGATTCCTAATGGAAGTAAGTGCAAAGCAGCATTGCTTGCAGCTGGAGACAATCTTTAACCTGTTGTATGCCAACAGGGACTGAAATCAACTGGAGAGGAGTTTATTGGAAACAGCAAGGGTGACCCTTCCTGGCTTATTTGGGGTGCCCCTTGTTTCTGCTTCATGTACACTTTTATCACAATAAAAATATGTGGCTGTATTTCTGAGACCGAGCCCATTAGCCAGGCGTGGGTGAGAACCGGCAAGGCAGGAGGGGCCTCCCCACCATCCAGGCTGATGTCTCAGCTAGCACAGGTCCTGCTGTCACTGCCCACTGCAGAGCTGTGTAGCCCTGCTTCTGACAGGCAGGTCCTAGTGGGTGAATGGCAGGACCAGTTGGAAATCGCATCATGAACAATCATTTTGATTAGCAGGTTGATAAGGCATCCTTCAGACAAAGCAGGGTGGGGAGATAAAAATGTGAAACAAAAGCAAACAAATTCCGAATTTGGAAATGCTTTCAAAGAGCAGGAAGAGATTTTTAATTGTTTTAAGAGAGTAACGGCGATTCTTATCATGGTGCAGTATGTTGGCAGACCTACATGTGGGTAAGTTTACAAAGTTAGTAGCTGAGAAGTTAAGTAAATGCAGAAAACTAGGTTTTTAAGCTGAAGTGAGACAGAGGTATTTCAGGATGCTGAAATTTTCTCTCTGCTTTCACACCAGCAAGCATCATCTCACAAAGAGTCGTTGCAACATCAGTTGATTACTATGTGGCTTAGCTATAAATTGAGCCAAAACTCCTAATGGTTACATAGTTTTCTCCTGCTCTTAAATATTTCATTCATCGTTAGTGCAAGGGGCTCATATTTGCCTTTAAATCAAAGATAGGATGTGGACATGAAATTATTTCTGGTTGGTGTTCATGAGCCTAATGATGGGATGAGTTTTCATCCCTTTCACTCACAGGAAATTTGACTAGGGAAAGTAAATCAGGTTGCAGTAACTGAGATCTGCCAGTGGTGACAGCAGTGTTGTGGTGTATGCCCCTTTTCATGCCACCTGCAGGCATCCAGATGCAGGGCTTCTCACAGTGCTTGGTTTTGTCTGACCAGATCAGAGCACTTGAGGTGTGTATCCCTGATCAATCACTGAAAAGAAGCAAAGATGTTAGGACATACCTGGCTGAAACCCAAATATGACAGATGGGGAGAAAATTTACCTACCATCCTAGCAGCAGCACATGTGGGAGGAGGGATGCTGAGCTCTTATCATCCTGGAAAGATTTAACTCCACAATCCCTTCCTTCCCAAGAGCTTCCAGAATGTGGGCAGGAGCACCAGTTTAGCGAATGAAGAAGAAAAAAATGTCCCCTGATGGTGTGGCTGTGTGCTGAGGTTATTCCCCTGGGGAGGTGGAGGCTTGATCTTGTTCCAAGGGTTCATCTGCCCTTAGCAACCGACAAGCTGGATCCTTCCCAGAGATTGTGCTTCCGTGACATGGCTAATCCCGTACCATGTCAAAACCAATGCAGCCGTGTGCCAGAAAGCACAAATTCATGCAGTGCTCATTAAAAAGCTCCTATGCAAGTTTAAATCTCTTCCAGCATTGTAGAACAGGCAGTTTTGTCCTCAGAAGCAGGATCGAGTATTGTCTGACCCCACAGCCAGAATATATTTTAAAGCCTCGAACTGTTCAGTTTGACAGAAATAGAAGCAAGCTTATATCTGATCCAGATCAGACTTTTTCCTACTGGCAACTGGCAGCTGGCAGATAGAATATTAATGATGATAGACTTAAATTGTGTAGTATTTACTGGCTGTTATGTGCCTTATGTGAGATCCATTTGCACATCTTCCCTTAAAACAAGTGCAGGAAGTGAATTTGCTCATAGTGCCCAGAGCGAAACTCCTTTTTGGTACAGTTTGGCAAAGGGGCATTGAGAAGTGATTGCATGTATTTGTGTGCATCATGAGCAATTCACTCTATTTTCTGTAGCAAAGAAGGATCTTTGTTTCTTGAGGCTAACAAGGATGGGAAGCAACATGGCTGCTTGCAACCTTCAGCACTTGCAGACGTTCTTAACTCCCCTGGCTCACCAGTCTGTTCAGCATGGAGAGCTAACAGCTTGCTTCTGTAGCTCCTGTACACTCATTCAATGGCACCTTTGTTCCATTAAAGCAGCAGTCTCTGACTGGTTTCTTTTTGCTTGCCTCTCCTTAACCTCATTCACACTTTTCAAAACCACCAGATACTCTGTTGGACAAATCTTACCTTTCAAGAGGTGTAGCAAGGGCAAGAAAACCAGTTAAGGTTTAGGGGGTTTTGATTTATTAATTAATATGTCTGCCTGTGTTTGGGAGGACTTGATTCAGTGACCCAGACAAATCCCTTCTGGACCCATGGTCCTGAGTTCAAGGAAGAGCTTGGTTGTTAGAGCAAGGTACAGCGTGAAGGGAGGTTGAAATGCATTGGCATGTTTTATGGCTTTCCTCCACCTTGCTTGCCAGTTGCATTCTGTTACTCACTTGTCCTCCACCTTTTTTATCTCATTTGCTAAACTATCTCTTGCCTGCATCTCTTCATCCTCTCCTGTTTGATGTTCATTAGGCCAGTAATTACTTCTAATTCAGTGCTTATGAACTGAGGCTGGTATTTATAAACCTTGGTGCCAGGAGTTGGACAGTTGTTCTTAGATGTCCAAGAGAAAGTCAAAGCTGTTGACATCAGTAGGAGTCATGAACTCTTATGTGTAACAGTCCTGTGCTGCAGTTTGCACACTGAAGAGAGTGGTGAGGAGGAGATATCTGTTAGGCTTTTGGCCAGCTGGTTATTCACATGGCTCATTTCAGGGAGGAGAGTAGCTTTAAAGGCTGTTTTCCCTAGCAGCTGCAGCCATGCTGATGAGAAAACAGGGCAGTTTACACCAGCTGGCAGCAGCAAAGCTCAGCCTCCTGGTCAGTCACCTCAGCTCCCCAGTGCCTCGGCCACCCAAGTCTGCAAGCTGGAAGGAAGTGTCAAACAAAGAGAGAGACAAAAAAAGGATGTATATGTGGGCTGACATAAAAAGTAAGGGAATAATCCCTAGAATGTTGTTTTATTTACTTACAATCCTTAGGTTTTCTGTAAATATATAACAGTGCTTGAACTACCTGCGTTTGAATTTACCCACTGATGTGTTTCCATTCCTCACCTTTTGTCCTCTCCGTACTTATGTGGCAGCACCTCATGATGTGCTCAAACACTGATGTCTGATGGGGCAAACTGTACCCAGTGGCTACAGTAAATTGGGTAAAAAAAGTACAACCCTATTAGTACAACCCTCATGTCTGTGCTAGAAGTGTACAGAGTAGGGCTTACTCACCAAGCAGAAACAAGGAGAAGGTAATTGGGAGCTTTCATCCTGGCACATTCCTGTAGTAATCTAAAATCAATACCAAATGTCATAGGAGTCTCAATAATACCTTAAGAGCAAGCAATCTGCAGTAAAAATGAAACATGTCTTACAAAGAATGAAAGTACGTAAGATTGTTCATATACATTTATACTATCTCTTTTTATGTAGGTGTGTTCATGCTTAAGTGATCAGAATTCACATATTAGAACTGTATTACAGACTAAGTTATGTAACAACTTTCATCATTTCAAGTAAGCTTTAGCTTCTGAGCTAGCTACTTAAAACCTCTGCTGTAGTGCAAGTCAGATTAAACCTCAGCTAACACATAGTTTTTTCTTACAATTTTTAATTCTGTGGGTAAATAACCAGCTTTCATGAATGCATCACCTGTAGCATATTTAAATATTGGGCAGATACAAGCATAACTTTTTGTAATGAGATTCGCTTTAAGGGGGAAAAAAAAAGCTTTTCTTTGAGGGTAGTAAGGCACTAGAACAGCTTGCCCAGAGAAGTTGTGGATGCCTCATCCCTGGAAGTGTTCAAGGTCAGGTTGGATGTGGCTCTGAGCAACTAGTGTCTAGTGGATGGCATCCCTGCCCCTAGGACGGGGGCTGGAGCTAGATGATCTTTAAGATCCCTACAAACCTGATCCTTTCTATGATTCTATGAAAAAACTGGAGAATTAATGAAATACATAGTAATAACCTCATTCTTTTAAGAAGGAGCATTAGGGAGCAAGGCAGAAGTAGCACTTCTTTCCAAATAGTTTTCTGGGGCTAAATCAGCTGACCAGATGGTTCAGTTGCTTTTAAATAAAATGCTAGATTAGCCCTAGTGCTCAGGTTGAGGTTACACATTGAATATCATCATGTTTAAGTTGTGATTTTAAGAAGCACAGTCAGAATGGTGCTCGTTCTGCCTAAAACAAATGTTTTGAACAATTTCTAAGTTGTTGTGTTTGTCTCATGTAGGTCATGGTTCACTGTCAACAGCCTTTGCTTTGGTAAGCAAAAGATGTTTACCATACATGACAAAATAATAAGTAGTCCAAACATAGCCAGCATTACTGAGGCACCTAACCTGTGCCTGTAGAAAGGTAACAGCAGTAGTAATGTGCAACTGTAAATGCTCTGTGGTTCCAGAAGGGGTTGTTCCATCAGCTTACTGAACATATTTAATAGTATCTTCCTTATGAAATTCTGTAACATAAAAACCACAGCTCAAGGTTAGTTTATAATCAGTGTTCTTTTACTCACAGGTGGTTTGCAGCTAAGACATAAATTAAAATTTAAGACTGACTTTCCCTGGATTCATCACTCATTTGTGAAGTGCTTTCTTTTCAAGAGCCCAGCTATTCATCAATCCTACTGTTATGGCTGCACAGCTCCTGAAATATCTGCAGCCCTCCCATTTTTCATTGTAACTCAGTCCCTTTTGTAGAGTCAGTAAACACTGTAACATAAGAAAGATGGCATAATGGCAGATTTAACTACTACTTTTGAAGGTGCTCCCTAGCTGTGGGCCCGTTCATGATCTCTAAAGGGAGCCAGTGATACCTATTGGCCAAGTCTGTGGTTAGCCATTGTTGAGTAGGAATGAATACCTTTGTCAAAAATCATGTCACAAGACCCAGAAGAAAGTGTCCTATCTCTGACACTGCAATACAGGAGAGCACAAGCTAACAAACTGCAACAGTTAGCTCTTTAAATAAATAACCATTAATTCCCCTATTTCACCAGAGCAGACAAAATAAACACATTTTTACACAAATCTCTGCCTGCCTTTCCCCTTCCTGTGCATCCCTTGCCGGGTCAGACATCTCTCTGGTTTTGCTCTCTTCTCCAACTGCTTTCGGTGTCTCTCAGCACTTACTGATCCTATGTGGTATTTCATGATAAGGAGAAATGTTTCTTTCTCCACATCACCTCTGAAGTATGTCTATGGCACAAGCAACCCCCAGTTCCTCTCAGCGCTATTCCAAGTCACAGTTTTGCCCCATATTTCTCCTCTATGCCCATCTCTTGGTTCATTCCCCCTATCCTGCCAAGTTGGGCTTTCTTCCCCTTTGAAGGGCAGCAGCCAGCAGAAGGCAGGTCACCTGCCTTTCTGTTCTCCTCTCCTTTCCTATTTCTCTTTGGCAGAAAAGCTAACTCTGGTGGCCATCTGCCAGGTGCACACCCAGCTGCTCTCACTCCTACTCCTCCTCCACAGAGCAGGGGGGAAGATAAGGTGCAGGAGCTCAAGGCTCGAGATAAAGGTGGGGAGATCACTTACCAATTACCTTTACAGGCAAACAGGACTCAGCATGTGGAAAAATATTTTATTGCTAATTAGAAATAGATTAGGATGGTGAGAACCACTATCCCCAACCCCCTTTCCAGGACCCTGCTCCTTGATTCACAGCTCTTCTCCCTCCCCCATGCCAGGGGGATGGGGACTGGGGGCTGTGGTTAGTCCGTAATTGTTGCTCTCTGCTGCTTTTCTCCTCACACTGTTCCCTTGCTCTACTGTGGGCTCCCTGTAGATAGTAGTTCCCATCAGGACAGTTTCCTCCAGGGACCTGCCCCATTATGAAGAGCCTTCTCCATCTCCTTGCACGTTGCTATCTGCAGACTTGTTTCACGTGATCCCAGAACTGTTAGTATTGGAAGGGACTTCTGGAGATCAACCACTCCAACACCCCCGACAAGCCAGGGTGACCTAGAACAGGTTGCACAGGAGCACAGCCAGGTTGATTTTGAATGTCTCCAGAGAGGGAGGCTCCACAATCTCCCTGTGCAGCCTGTTCCCGAGCTCTGCCACCCTCAGCGTAAAGTGTTTCTCACACTTTTTTCCCTCGCCCCTCTCTTGGGCAGTTGTTTTGCCTTTTCTTAAGCCTGTTTTCCTTGAGACACCCCCACTGTCTGCAGGGCTCAGCTGTGCCCAGCAGTGGGTCAGCTGGAGCAAATGGAGCCGTCTGTGTCCAGCACGGGGCAGCCCTGGCTGCTCCTCATACAAGTCCCTGCAGCTCTCCCTGCCAGCACCTGGGCACTTAACTCCATTGCCATGCAGTGTGGTTACTGTAAGCTGTGGATAGGTAAAACAATCCTGCAATTCCTGATCTTCAGATATTTGTAGGACCTGAAACTGGGTGACTTTTCAAAAAAATTTGTTAGCCCCACTGATGCTGGTCTCCTGAACGTTGGTTGCCTGTGTGAGGTTCCACATAGTGTGGAGTGAAGGATCCTTCAGAGGCTGACAATGATGTTGAATTGTGTCAGAAATCAGGACAACTGGGGTTTTAGATGCCTAAATTTTAATTGAGTGGTGTGATATGGGTTCCATCTTGACACCTCACGATGAGCACTCAGAATCAGAGATTGCTCCTGAAATTTTGCTTTCAAATGTACTTGAGTGTTCTGTGTTGTACAAAGCAGATGTAACCCTTTCCCTTCACTTTCTGAAGTCAAGCAGCTTACATTACTTGAGGATAAACTGGGTTTTTGTTGGATGTGGTATGTGCAGTTATATTTCGGTACTGCTGAGTGCATTGGTGTAGCCTCTGTGAATTCACAGACCTGCATGCCCCTGGAAGTGCTCACATCCAGCTGTGGCACCGCTGGGTGGCTTTGCCCACCTATGAGCTGATCTGGGAAGCTCAGCACAAGCAGTGCTCTCCAGCCAGAGCAGGCAGATGTGTTGTGTGCCCTGATGTTGTTCTGGGACAAGATTAATTTCAGCACACTCATATTAATCCATTATATGTCTCTTTCCAGCACAAATGGACCCCCGAGGCCTATCTCCCAGACAAATTAAAAGTGACAGTGATGATGACGACCTGCCAAATGTGACCTTAGATAGCGTTAATGAAACTGGATCTACAGCGCTCTCCATAGCCAGAGCAGTACAAGAGTAAGTATCATATTCCCAGACAAGATGAGTGTTGCTGAGGTGTTCCCAGGCTGACAGAGGCACCGGTGCTGCAGGGGTGTCCTCCCTGCCAGCACCTTTTCCATGGAGCTTTATTCCCTTTTGAAGAGATGATTGTATCTCTTGTCTCTCTCATGCTCTTTTCCTTTTTTTCTCTCTGCCCTCATTATTAGGTTGAGTTTCAAATTGAAATTGTTTCTTCCCCTTAATATACTTGGAAAGCTTGCAGTGGTTTTATATCCTCTCCAAAGAGAGACCAGGTTAGATTACCACTCAAAACATGTGTTTTTTTCCTTGGCTGAAAGCAGCATCAGGAAGTTGATTCTAGTTGCTGTCAGATAGGAGCTAGCAACATTTCTCCTGGAGCACAGTGTCATTGGAAGGAAACTACTGAGAGACTTCAAACAGTTTTTGCACTGCTGTTTTTTCTGTGTACTTTTGCTAACTGGATCGACAGATAATTACTTAATTTAGTGCCTGCACTGATTGTTTGAAAAAAAAAAAAAAAAACAAACACAAAACAGTTTATCATGAACATTAGCAATTCTGTAGATGCATGAGCTTGTTCAGTCACTGTAGCAGCTGGAAGGGAACCAACTGTGAGGTAAATAAGTATTAATATCCCCATTTTATAGGTGAGGAAAATGAGGTTATGCATAAAGGTCACCCTGTAGGTCTGAAGCAGAGCTGGAAATAGAACTAGAGCCTCCAGGCACTGAAGCCTGTGCTAGACCCACAAAACATGTAACTTTACCTGAGAGGTTCAAAATATGGGCATTCTGGACATTATTAAATAAAAAAATGTGTATAATAAAGGCTATTAGACATTGCTATTGTATAAATAATTATAGATGCATTTTTAATGTCTTAATATGGTATCTAAAAACATTTTGCTTTGTTTTCCTGGACGTCAACAGCTAAAAGAGCTGACATTTCTAAGCCTAATTTGGGGAGGAACTGCCTTTGGGTTTTTTGTTTTTTTTTTTTTTTGCATTTTCACCAGACATATGCTGCCTCTTCTTCCAGCCAAGCACTGTAACTGTGAATCTCAGACTGATATTCTCCTTAAGCAGAGAGGTGTTTGTGGGCAAGGCAAGACAAGGTGTTGGTTCTGTGATTAGCAGGCTCCCTTTCTAACAGTGATAAAGGAGGGGAAGGTTTCTTTGCCAGTGAGGCTATTGCTTGATAGACAGGTCCCATATGTATTTTCAATTTTCTAGTCACAACACCAGGCCCTGAAGTGCTAAGTATTTTTTCTCAATTTATAGCACACATAGTAAGCCAGAAAAATAAAACAATACGTCATGATTTTGCACTAAATGATTTTGCACTGTCTAATTACTGAAAAAAGGAAGTATGGAGCACTAGCAAATAATTTTTATATATGACTGGCAGGCAGATACTGTTCTCTATGATGGATATTGCTTGAACACTTAGAGAATTGGTCAAACCATGGGAAGCTTTTTTAGCTTTTGTATGATGCATTCCACAGTTTGTGAAGGTAAATATGTTGAGTATTACTTGACTGGCTCTGGAGCTTAAAAATTAAATTAAGAAATTTAATAATATAACATCAACTCGTTCTTGTTACAGGTTTTATTTAAACAGTAATCTGTTAGTTTATTTCAAAAGCCCCATTAGGAAAATCTAATTTGGCTGTGATCTGCAATTTGTCATCTTTACTTCATTCTCGGTCACAGACACCACACATACAGCTGCTGAGTTGAAAAGGAATGTTGGCACTTCATGCCGACTGCACTCTATCTATTTCTTACTTGGTCTGCAATATTGTGCCCTACAGGCAGGCTCTCTTTTGATTTTAGGCATCTAATATGTACCTTAACATTTGATGTTTAGCAAAGGAGTCCACTGAAAAAGAAGCTCTCATTCTCCATACCCTTGTTGCAGAGAGGAATGTGCCTCTGAAGCCTTCCAAAGGGAGATCCTGTGTGCTCAATTTCAGCATCTAAACTTAGCAGACAGGAATTTCCTCTGAGGACATGGAAAGGCTCCTACTGTTCTGCTGAATAACTGGGTAGCATAGGGACAAGCATAGAAGGACTTCTTCAGCAGTCAGTAAAGTGTAGGTCAGAGCTTAGTGCCTGGGGGAGGCAGACTAGCCCTCAAGTCTGGACAACTGTCCCACAGAGTGTGTTCTTTTCTAAGTGAGCCTGTAAGCTCTTTCTGGTGAATAGTTGCCCAAAAAATAACTTCTTGCAGAGAGTGGCTGGGAAGTACACCACAGTACTTCCAAAGCAATGGCAGCATCCTTTTCTTCAGTTCCAATTGGTGTTGTACGGTCTTGTCTTTGTTAAGCACAATACCAGTTTGTAGGTGCTTGGTGGCAGGTGCAAGACAACAACTGACCTTTCCCTGCTTGTTTTTCAGACATGTTTTAAAATATTCTGCATAAGGATTATAAATAGATATATATGTGTATATATATTTGCCTACTGCCACCCATTCTCTAAGAGCAGTAAGGGGGTTCAGACTCTGAGGATTTCAGTATCTGATGGTGGGCATTTGATTTGGGTTGATCCTGTATAGCCCCTCACACAGTGTATGGGACTGTGATGGATTGCTTCAGTGCCTTGCCTTTCCTTGCCTCCTGCCTTTCCCTGTGTGCTGTCTGTGGGGCTCAGCATTCATCTTGCCTGTGTGGCTGTCTGCATCCGAGCCAGTTACCTGGCTCCCTGCGCACAGGCCGGGTAGCGCCTGGCGCGTCCAGGCAGCAATCCCTCTGCCCTGTTGGAGCTGTGATTTGGGACAGAGGGAGGCTCCAGGGTGTGAGCTGCCGTTCCTCTCCATGGCCCACGGCGGTGCAGACAGCTGCCTGGGACACACGTCAGCACTGCAGATCCCTGGTGCGAGGTGAGCCACGGCAATGCACAGCGCCTGACTGGGGAGCTGCTGTGCCAGGAGCTGGGAGTGACAGGATCGTACTGAACGCTCCCACATCTTCCCTTGCATCTCAGTCTGCCAGGTTTTAACCACAGGGAAGTCAGCTCAGTTTTTGGGGAGAAACTGTTGTTTTTATACAGCCATTTTTAAGCTTGTTGTTTTGGAAATTATGCTTACCTAGCTGGGTCACAAGACAGTTTGGAATGCCTATTGAAAGCTTTGTTTTTCACGTCTTCTTAAACTGGATGGCATCCACCTATGTTGCTGCTTTGTTTCAGATCCACTGTAGTCTTACAGGAACAAAATTCTTAGGAATAAAAATTGTGACAATGAAACACGAAGAGCCACGTGTTTGGCATTAGTTCTTATTTACACAAACAGAATGTAATTTGCTTGCATATTTGTAAAGTGACCAAGTATGACTATTTTTTCTCAGGGAAATTGCCTTCTTGCTGCAAGCTTTATGTTGGCTGAGCTTCCAGACTTCTTTCTCAGTAGTTCTTTTGGAATGAGCTCATAGTTCTCCTTCAGTTTAACAAACCCAATCAATAATGTAAAGTTATAGATAAATAAAGTCATTATTTCAAGCAGGATACTTTGGTGAAATTTCTTCCTGTGACAGTGCTGCTTTATGGAAGTTGCTATGCCTTACAAAATACAGACCAAGAATAATTTATTAATCTCAGATAATATGCTCTGGCTGATAATAAATGCTGCAGCATTATGTAGATTTCAGTGGGCTTTGCATTGTAAGCAGCATTTCATCCTTTTTGTGGCATGTTTTACAAACTCATTTTGACATGTAACATCTAACAAAGAGCAGATTTGCCTCTATATGCCTGACACCACTGATGCTTATTACACAGGAAGAATAGCATTATATATTCAGAGCGAAATCTCAGATACACTCCAGAAATCTTTATGAAGCTAAGGGAGGAGAAGGCATTAGTCAACCTCTAGAAGACCAGTAAAACTTTTTTAGGATCCCTCACAGAGGCAACATGCTGTTCCCTCAACCTGGCAGCCTTTCCATCCCTAGGCAGAGTTGATGCAGGATGGCCTCAGGAGCCATCTCCATGGTACTACACAGTAATGCTAACCCTGAAAAGAGCATTCACCTCCTTATTTCCTGCACACTTGTGTGGTAAAATACATTATTCTACAGCATGCAGCTCTCGCCCCCTGAATATGCATAATTTAAGATCTATTTACAGAAGCTGAGGGCAGAAGCAAAAGGTGATCTTTAGCATCAATTTTTGACCAGTATGTTGGTAAAAATCCAAAGATGCAGAAACTCCTCTTTCTCTCCCAACTTTTTTTTCCTCCTTCGGTGTTGTAAGTGAAGGAAACTCCTTTGATGGAACCATTTTTTCTTTCAAATGTCAAGGAAAAGAGGAACTGTGCATATAAACTGATGATACTTCAGATAGTGTATTGTTTTTCTGGAGTAAGGGAGAGACAGAAATTTCAAGAGAGGAAATCCTGTCTACTTGTAGTTATAGCTGCAGTTAATTCACAGAGATAGGATTTGTCATTTGTATGTGACTGTTCTGAC
Source organism: Buphagus erythrorhynchus (assembly GCA_013400855.1). Taxonomy (NCBI): domain Eukaryota; kingdom Metazoa; phylum Chordata; class Aves; order Passeriformes; family Sturnidae; genus Buphagus; species Buphagus erythrorhynchus. The sequence continues at coordinate 39,316 of VZTT01050950.1, forward strand.
CTTTAACATGAATTCCTCTCTGTGCTGAGCTGGGTGCCTCAGAGTGCTTGTATGAAAATGAGATTAGGGACCCTACCCCTGTTCTCTTTGGCTGCTTTATGTGATTGATACATTGATGCTAATGTGATCATCTTACTTTGTTCCTAAATTCTCTGGCATCTATTACTGCAATACAGTAGGAGTTAGTTTTAGATACTGCACTAGCAAAAAAGAAATTCCACAACAGACAGACAGCATAGCCACCATACCAATGTACTCTCTTAAATTAGTACATGCTTTTCAAATCTGATCTTTTTTCATAGATCTCTTTTTTTCTCCCTCTTCTTCTTCAGTGTAAATCAACTTCTGTGGTTTATTTTTATTTATTTTGACGTTTGTATCTTTGTTTCCATTAGCCATTCATTTTCTACACTGGTATAGTTTGTTTTTCTGCTTGGTTGCAATCATTACTACTGTTGTGCTATTCATTGTAGGGAACTTTCACCTCAATTTTTTTCTTCTGCTTGCAGACAAAATGCTTGTCCCAAGTCTCCAAGAAACATAAGTAAGGGTGTTTCAGCAGTGCTTGTGTGAACTTTGCTTCCCTCTTCTGTGGTACATCTGCCTGCCGTGAACAAATGCTTGTTTTAAAACTGGTGCACAATTGAATGGTGATTTTGTAGATGGAGAATTAGCTAGTGCTCATCCAGAATTCCTCAATAAAGGATTTTTTTTTCACTGGAGAACACTAAGTGGTTTGAAATGAAATTGTGGGAATATATCAATTTCAGTTTTACTTGTCTCATGAAGAATACCCAAGTCTGGGATGCGTTTTTCCATTGCAGCAATGGAAAATTCTTTTGCTTTAGAGCAGAAGGTTGCATAGTTGCTGCAATTGGAGGGAAATTGGACCACACACTCAGAAAGAACTGTCTGTGGGCCTCTGACCTCCCCACAGCCTGTTACATGGTGAGGCTTTTCCTTGGCCTCCTCCAGAGTTGTTCTGCAAACTGAACTGACTTGCTAAAAACATTGAGAGGCATTTGTGCAGATACCTAAGCGAAAGACAGTGGTGGCATAGAGCCCTGCAAGCCATCTGTGTTGTGGTTGGTGCCCCCACTGTGTCATTATTTCAGGGATGTTTCTGTTCTAGTTTTGTTTTATCTTTTGTCAGCAGTCTCAAGTAAGTATCCTGTGGCAGAAAAGATCAGGTTTCTGCAGTGGAAAGTGTTGCTGGGTTGGACACTGTCTACTGACCCAAGGGCACTGCTGAGCTGGCAGAGTGTGCTGTGTCTCAGCTACCTTTGGCAACCTCTGTGCAGTGCTGGACAGAACCTTGCCCCAAAGTTCATCTCTCACAATGCAAGCTATCTAAAAGTTAGGCTCAAGTATTTTGGATTTCTTTAGTGGAGAGGTATTTCTAGGTCCAGTCATCTTACCAATTATGATCATCTGCCTTTCAAATGGTATCTGTCTTCCCCAGCAGCTGTAAAGAAACCTGGACAAGTGGTTTAGGGAGAGTGATTAAACTTTACATTGCTGAAGTTATTTATATAAGGAAACCCCCTCTATGTTATTTTCTAAGGCCATGCTGGAAGTCTTTGACTTGAGAAGAAGCTGAACTAATACATCTAAATTTGACCTGTGGCAACTACTACAGGTGTGCTTTCTCCTACCTACATGAACTCCTTACATGCAGTTCAGATAGCTTGTTGAAGAAGTACTGACTTCTACAGTGTGTTTATATGGCATTTTATAAAGTTATTTCTGGCAGAATCTGAATTCTCAGAAACATCTGTTTGTATATAAAAATGAATTGGCTAAAGCCATTATTAAGGACTTCAAGAGCTTGAAAGACCTAATATGCCTTTGGGAATTGCTCTTTAAGCACTAAGTATGAACCTGGGGTTTCATCCAATAAATCTGTATTATTCTAAAAAGGTTCTCTTTTTTAAAATATGTGATGTTTGACAAAAGAAAAGTTCAATAACTTGACAGTTGGACAGTAAAATCAAAGGATGCCATCCTGTGCATTCACTAGGTTTTTTTGGTGTGAAAATTTTCTGCTATATGTCCCAAGGGCTTTTGCCAGGATAACAAGATTCTTCATCAGCCAATGATCATTAGAAACGAGGGCTAGGTGAATGGCAACTGTAAATCAAAAACAGTTTCTATAGAGAAATTAGCATCACTTCTTGCTTTGAAAGGGCTGTATTGCTTAAATGGAAGTGTATCAGGAGATAGGGGTATTGTCAAATTGTTCCCTGAAGAAAGCTAATTTGTATATAAGAATGCTTTTACCTTGGTCTACACAAAATCATATCTTCCTGTCTCCTCTGTGAGAATAAGTTTCCATGACTGTCGAGTAGGTCATTCTAGAGCTTCTACCACACCATTGCTAGGAGTAATATTTTCCTTTTGAGACAAATATGTAATTTAATTGCATAACAAGCTTGAAGAACTAAGGAATCCTGGTTCTGTTAAAGTCTGAAATCCTGTTTGTATTTGCCATTAACTTTATTTGGTCTAATGATTAGTCCTTAAACTAAGAGAAGTCTGGATGCTAAAAAAAGAAAAGTAACTCAACACTTAGGCTATTTGAGGGACCATTATCTTACAGTGAAAGATTTACTTGTAACATGTATTGGTTCATTGATACCTTCTGTGTATCTTCCTTTATCATACAGAAACTTTCAAAGATCTTGGCTTCCCAGCTTCAGCTTAGTGTCTGTATTGAGTTCACATATAAATGTCTTCTTAAACATGAGTTAAATGTGTTAATTAATTTAAATTTTAGTCTAAGAAGTGCCGATCATTTCAAGGTAGTTTTCAAACTTTGCCATTACTGGAATTTTACATTTCTAAACATGTTTACACAACATGCTTTGGAATAAAATGCCATGACACAATAGCGTGTGATTATCATTCACGTAGCATTTTTTATCTTTGGAGTGCTTTGCAGACATTAACTAATTAAATTGTACAGGTCTCTTGTGTGTTCAGATATTATAATTATCCACAGGTTAGTGACTTGCTCAAGGCCATGCAGCAAAGCAGAGAATGAGTTGGGATCAGGTACATCTGCCTCTTACTCCTGTGCTTAATCCACTAAAATGTATTGCTCCAGAGTGAAGCTCGAGTCATTAGTTGTTAGATATGTGAAATGCATTTTATGGATAGTGAGGCAGGCATTCTGTAATTGCTTGAAGAGCATGACACCAAAGAATGAATTATAAATAACATTATGAATTACTGCTACCCAGTTAGCAGTTTGTACACCTGTTTGGCATCTCTTTCCCCAGTGATTTTGTTATTCAGCTTTTTATGTTTTTTCTTTTTAAATCAGCACAGAAAGCAGGGGCAGAGACGTGTGCCTTAAGAAATTTAGAGCTATAAAAAAATACTCATAGGTGTGGATTGGACAGCAGAACACTGCCAGGAAAAGCCACAATAAAACTACCTTAGTGAACTGCTTCTTTGACTTCCTGATAAGAAGAAGAAAGAGCATTGTCCTCTGCTGTCACTTGAGCCAAAATTACTTCTTGTTTCATTATATAGATTAGATAAGTTTTTATCTTTCCTTTTCCTTAAGGCAGTTCCTGTGATTTTGTGACAGACATACATGCAGCACAATTAAATCTTAATAGCAATGCTTGCACTGATTTATGGAAATATTGTCCTGAGTGTTTAGGTCAATGCATGCAAAAACACAAAAGTTGTGTAGGTCACGGGTATGTAAATTGCATGTAAAGGAGGGAACTGTTAAGAGGGGATCACTGTTTGGCAAGGCATAATTGAATGAACATATAAGTAGAGGGATAAAAAAAAAAAAATAACCTACTTTTTTTTCCTGCCATTTTCCTTTCTCCTTCATAATGGGAAAAGATTGTGGTAGGTTTTCCTGTCTGTTAGTTCAGTCCTCTTTGACTAGTAGTGATTTCACCACAACCTCATTTCTCACAGCAAGTTCTTTTTATGCTAGAGATAAAAGAGGAATGAATGGAAGTCCTTGGATGATAGATGTGAAGAGTTTTTGTGTTGAGCCTGTATGCCAAGGAGGTGTCACTGTCCATGTGTATGACTTAGAACATGAGCTTTACTATTTTGAATATATCACAGAAAGGATACTTGGACCTTACAGCCACCACACATGAAATTACTCCAGTCAAAATAAAGGAATTGAAGGCTAAAACAAGGAGTAAAGCAGCACAATGGCTGCTTATTAGATATTATAGCATCTAATCCTGAAGTAATTCCAGTCACAGGTTTCAGAGTCAAACTCTGCACCTCCATCATTAGAGCAGTGACAGAAGATGTGTCGAGCATGAGGTTCTGGGACATACTTTTCTTTATTTATCCTTGTGAGATATACTGAATTGCCACAGGATAAAGTAGTGCAAGGAAATACGGAAGCTGAGGCAGGCAGAAAATAAGGAAGAGACCAGGGTGGATTAGAGGAGGCAGCAACAGCCAGAGCTCTCTTGTCTAGCCTGTGTTGCTAGCTCAGGGGGGCATGG
>VZTT01050950.1:61949-76718 GCA_013400855.1 Buphagus erythrorhynchus
TCATTCACTAAAGCTGGCATGTAAAAGCTAGTTTCAAAAGGGCAAGTTTCACTAGTGTGTGTGTAGAAACAACTGACCAAAGTCTAAACCCCTTCCCACTTAGGTCCAAGTGAACCCAGTAACCTGGCTAGTGTTTACCAAAAGATCAGAGAAACAAGGTTGTGATAGAGCTATTCTTCCTCTGGAATACCTGCATCCCCTCCCTCAATCCATCTTTTACCTTACAGCATTAAAAAAAAAATCAGTAGTTTCTGCCCCTCAGCCTCTGAGGCTATTACTTCACCTTAATGTTTAATATCCATATATGGCCCTGCCCTTTGTGAACTTGTCTGGTCCTCATTTGAGCTCATACATATTCTTAGCCCCTGCAGTATGCAGTGGCAGTGAGCTCTAAGTGTGTGTTATGTGAAAAAAATAAAAAAAAAGTTCTTCCCTCTGTTCAATTTAAGTCCCCAGTTCTTTGAAAAAAATAGTGAATAATCACTTCCTATCATTACATTCTTGGCTGTGCAGAACTCTACTATCTCCCCTCAGTTATCTCACAAATTTGGCATTCAGAGGGTAACATGGTTGTGGGCCAGCTGTCAAAGAGGTGACTGAAATAATTTTCCTAGGGAGCCTTTTCCACACTGCACTCTCTTCTTGAGACTAAATTAATCCTAGATCTGCCATCGTTTGAGTGTGTTACTAAGACTAGGATAAATCAAAGAAACATGCTTACCATGGACTGCTCTGTCACTCGTAACATTCAGAACATCACTTCTTCTGGCACAAATAGTTACAAAACATAAAACTGCTGAAATGCCAGTCATTTAGCTGCTCTCACCATTTGCTTCTAAAGAGATGGGAGTTTGTTCAACTCTCATTTTTAGGTATGGCAAAATTACATTAGTTGCTCGTTCAGCTGCTTGACCTGTTGGCATATCCCTATAGAGCTCCTCATTTCTGCAGTGCAGGAAGAACTGGGATTACAGTGCCTGTTGGTATAATTATTTCCAAATATCTCTTCAGCTTGTATTTCTGGAACTAATTTGTTGTCTTTTTACATTATTTTATGTCTTCTTTGTTGTTGTTGTTGTTTAATCCCATGCACCTGTGCTTTTATGCATACTTTTGCTGATGCTGTTTGCTGCTTTGAGCTACAGCAGTGAGCAGATGGAGTCAGATGAATCTTTTACGATTTAAAAAAAGAGGTTTATTTAATGTGTTTAAAAATGAAAATGTGTATTTTGCATTACATATTTCCCTGAGTTATAGACTTCCACCACTTCTGTTAAAAGTGATCCTGATATATTTTTTCCCTGGCTCTTCTAGTCTCAGTGACCTTAACAACCAGTGTTTTTGTTGACACATGGCTTGGCAAATAAAGGCTGAAATAGCAAATGGACTGTCCTCTGTGATGTGTTTCATAACTGTTTTCCATCAGGCATTTGCAATACTGATTTTAAATGTTTAATTATACTCAAAGTCATTAGAAACCTTTTACATATGTCTGACTTGGGAGTGAGAAAAGTAACCCCTTCAATAAACTTCCCCCCCTTGACCCAATTCCACTATAACATTGTGATTAGCAATATTTTTTCNAGAAGTGATTTGCATCAGGATGTGTACTAAACAGTATCTCTACTTTAGCAGTCCTTTCCTTATAATTGGAGGAGAAAAAAAAAGCAGAAATCTGTTGCTTTGCAGTAAGGCTCTGCTTAATTGTAACAGAGGTAGGGCTGTAAACCATGCTAAGTCATAAAGGTCACAGCTTCTGTGAGAAGTTTCTCTATTAATAGTCTATAAGTATTTTGTTTCTGCCAAGCTAGTGCTTAGAACCAAATTAGTCTCTCATTACAAGTCTAGATACATTAAAGTCAAGGGTGTATCAGCATGTCCTGTGTTGCCTCCAGACACTTTCCCCGGTGCCTCACTCAGACTGCATTTTCATGCACACATATGTAAATATGAGTAGGCAAATGACTTAACAATTTGTTGAGCAATCAGACGACTTCTAAACCAAATAAGTCTCCTTTTTTTTTCCATTCCGTTTTCTCTGTTCTTAACAATATTTTGCAAAACGCCACTTTTTTAATCTGCTGTGTGAAATAGTTGCCATAATTTCCCAGTTTCACCTGTTGCATTCAGCATTGCAGCTAAAGATACTGCCATGGATAAATAAATATTAGGTGTTTCTCTTGGTATGACTCTTTTCATCAGTAGAGTTTATTCTGCATTTACTGGAGTGAGGTGGACTGCTCCACCCCGTTTGAAAACATGTATGTATAAGACAAATGAGGTGAATTATCCCAAGAATTGTCAGTTTCTCCTTTGGCCATCAAAGGAGTCTAAGCAAACCAAGTTAGAACAGTTAACTAAGTTAGAACAGTAAAAAAAAGAATTAGTTTTAAAGAGAAGGTAACAAACGGAGATGTAAAAATAGACTGGAGAAAAAAAATCGCTCTTTGAAAATTTTGACGTGAGTTCTAATCCTAAACTGAGCACCCAGTGAAGGCCAGAAAAATGGAGTTTGAAGGATGACTTACCTTGAATCACACACACCTTTACATTCAGCAGGTATATGGGGCTGTGACTAAGGATTTTCTTATCTGCCAAATGCCACCCTGGTTATCATAGATTTCTGTTTTTTAAGGATGCTCCAATCACCCATATTTTTCATTCCATTCTATATTTCTATTCCATTTCTATTGTAAAAAAGAACACAAAAAAGAAAGGAGAAGATAGAAGAAAAAATTGGGCAGTTAATTATTCTATGTGTCATTCTTTTCTCTGAAAAACAGTAGTAACATTGTCCATCTGCCTCACTTGGTTATTGAGAAAATAAATTCATAAATCTGAACTCTGTTCAGATTTTATGTTGATTCTCATAGTAAAACCAATGAATTATAGATAAACCTGATAATAATTGAGAGTAAAGGGAAGATGGAAGTTTACTGCTTTGTTTGCTCTCTTTTTGCTCTCTCTAGTAGCACAAAATTGAATTGTTTATTACTGTAGTCTTAAGGGTGAGACCACTGGTGATTTCTGCTGCACTCATAAATTGTGTTGGGCCCTTGAGATGCACTTTTTAAAGTGGCCATGGTTCAGTTGCCATTTCGGAATTGAATTGTGTTAGACCCAAAGGCAAAGATTTTGATCCCATTGGTGCAAGTACATTAATGCAAGCAAGTCTTGCACCTTCAGAGAATGCCTTTCGTTTTCATGGGGTCCCACATTGACACAAGTTTGACCATCTGGATCCAGTTGCAGGATTTAACATTCAGATCCACCAGTTTCAGGGTTTTTTTTACTGCCACTCAACACAGAACTATTTCTGTCAGTGTTGGGTAGTTGGGGCTTGCTCCTTAAAAAGGATTGGTATAGCATGAGCATGGTCTTTTAGAAGATGCTCTGTGTCTGGGATGCTTTAGTTGTGATGTGACAAGGAAGTCAGGTTTTGGAATATATGTGAGTGGAAGTCTTCATCTGTTGATTTAATATTTGAGCCCTTTAGCAGTGACACAGCTTGGTGATGTCAGTTCCTTTCCCAAAAGTACCGGGGATAACTTGGTTGCACAGATGAATGGACAAATCTAACGGGCAGAGTCCACTCCCTGTCCCTAGTCATGGGTATTCACCACTTGTCTCGTGTGGGTACCCAGGTTCTACTGAGTTCTGGTGAATCACGTCAGGGAGGGCTCTGGCACATGTTAGCTCCTGCTTCTCCATAGGGTTAGAGGTGTCTGTGGCTTGGGGTGGAGAGGGTTAGGGTTAGAGTTTTGAAAATAGCCCAAACATAACATGTTGATGCTCTAGAGAACCACAGTAAGTGCCTTCCATCTGTAACTATTCCAAAAGGCTGTTCCCTCAGTGCTTTCTGATGTCCCTGTGTGTCCCAACCATGGCCACACATTTATGTGTGAATCCTCAAAATTCTGATAGTGTCTGTGAACTTAAAGTCCAGTAGCTCAGTTTTTAAAACACATTTATGAGAAACTGCACACAGGGGACTGATCCAGCTGAACTGGGACTGTTTGCCCAAATAAAGTGTCTTGTGTGCTCAAGGGCTCACATAATCAGCTCTAATTGCAGCAGTTTACAGATGTTAAGGAATTATGCATGCATGGACCTCTGGAAATCTCTGTTTAAGGTATTCCTCTGTTTCAGTTTCATTCATGTGAATATGGGAGTTGTGATCATGTCAAAGGGCATGTGAGAAAAACTAAGGAGCTGGAGGAGGTACAGTATACAACCTAAACCCGCTGGGGGAAGACACTAGCAACAGGATGGGGCAAGGGCATACTGGCCAATACTAGTGGCTGAGTGCCAGAGCTAAAGGTAAATATTAGGAGAAAAGGAGAGGCATTCAGACAGAGTGTTTTTCCTTGAACATTAGCTTTCTTTATGTATTAACTTTTTTGATACATAAAGTAGCCTCAGATCATCTAATATACTCCACCAGCATAGTGTCAGTATACTGTGTCCAAGGAGAGAGATTTGTAAAATTGTTCAGTGCTTTAAAGCCATATTGTTTAGGTAGACGTTTTCCCCAGTTTAGATTCATTATGAAATGACACCTTTTTGTTCAATTTCTTCAATATCTCTTTTCTTTTTTCTCTGATCTTTTCCCCTTCCTTTCAGAGTGGCTGATTTTAGCTGAAAAAAAGCAGTGTTTTCCAATATTTCTCCAGGTGATTGATAGGAAAGGGGGAGGGGAAGAATGTTTCTTTTTTCCCATTTCAGGCCTCAGTTATTCTGTATGCTTTGAAGAACCTTATAGTTTAACTGCAGGAACGGCCTAATTTCTTTTACTGAAAATGCCTTCCAGTCACCTTCCCCAAACTGTGCAGCTTGGAGCACTGAAGTCTTTATTTTGGGGGAAGAGAAGGAAGTGTAGGATTGTTTGGAGGGTTAAGAACAAAGACTAGGACACTAGGGAAGGAGAAAACCAAAATCTGAAGGAGGCTGCTGCCATCTAGAGTCGAGACCTGATGTTGTTTGCCTCTTCAGGAGTGGCATTCAAGTAGTGTGTATGTGAAAACAATAGTAGAGGAAAACCCTCAGAGCAATGGAACTGCTTTCTTTGCTTTTCATTTCAGTAGTAATAATAGGAACTTATGAAAGTATTTTTTATTTTTAGTAAGTGCTTTTTTGTTTACATGTAATCTAATATATTAACTGCAGTTAAAATGTTCTCATTATGTGAAAAATTGATACTTAACATAGTGCTGAAAGGAGCTCCTACAATACAAATACGACTACATGATTAGAGGAGTCGAGAAAAGACCTTGGCTAAGCTAGGTACAGATAATTAAAAACTTCCCTTCATTGTATTCAATATGACGCAATTCTCATTCCTATATACGATATTGTTAGGATATGCAGAAATACCTAAGTTTTACTTTTTTCATCTTTTAAAGTGTTTAATTTTATAATACAATATTGAATTCCAAACTTCACCTAATGGCTGAGTTGAGTTGTAGAGGTGTTTTGAGTTTCCTTTAAATCTTAATTTGAAGCACGAACTGTGTAACAGGACAATAGACCTGAAAGTATCTGTGTAGCAGGTAAGCAAAGTGGTTAGAAGATAAGTTTCTAAGGTGGCATGGCCTCTTTCTGGCCAACTTAACATGTTTTGACCTGAATTTTAAACCATTCTGTGGCTGTATTCCTGTAAGTAGTTGCACTGAAAGCAAATCAGATTTAGAAGAGTGCACGTAAAAATGCTGTGAGAATTGTGGTCTGTATTAGGACTTGTTAACACAACAAGCGTCTTTTTGCTTGTTCTTGCTTGATTTAAAAAATCTGCTCAGTACTTTCCAAGCTGATGGCATTCTTTACAAGGGCTGGCAGGGTCTCCTGGGAGTGTGGATGGAAAGGCAGCCTGTGTGTAAAAGGATGTATACAGAGGGGCTGTTCCCACTGAGGTGTTGCAGGGCTTTTCTCATCTCCTTTGTGCCCTCCCCCTCAGATTTTTCTCCAGCTCCAGCCTCTCAGTCCTTTGTGTAACACCATATTGAGAAGTTAGCATGCACAGTAGGAGGCAGCTTAATGGGGGTGATGGAACAGTGCAGGTGCACAAAAAAGATCCAGTGTGGAGCTCATTGGAGCAAGGCTGTGACTTTTGACTCAAAAATCAAAAAGAAGAACTGCTTGTTTAATTGTCTTACACTTTTCCCCCTAATAATTGCACTTAGAATTAATGACCTTAGTCTGCACAACTTGGACTTGCACCTCGAACAACTGGGACAACAGCAGACACATTTTCTCCTGTGTCACATTTGATACCTTCCCTTGTCTCTGTCTCCTTTGTTGCTCCCTCTGCTCCTCATCATCCAACAGCCCCAAGGGAAGATCCAGTGATGGGTCCTTCTGGGGAGAGAACCTCTCTTGCACAAGGCCAGTCTCTCCCATCAAGGCAGCACCCTTCCAAAGTCTGAGCTTGCAGGAGCAAGCAAGCACTGTTGATGAGACCAGGTACCTGTGCTCTCCTGCTGTGGGGCACGCAGAAGCTCATGATTTCATGAGGACTGGGGGGCAAGCTGCCTCATAGCACAGCCATTGCATAAAGCAGCACATCCCATTCAGTTCCTGAAGTGATGGATCTCGTTGCATGTGTGCAGGAGTAAAAGATGGCATTTCAAGCAGACTGTCCTGACGTGAATGTATGAGAATGGCCCATCCCTAATGTATGGCTTGCAGGCCTCATTCTCCTTGGTGGGTTGTAGATGGGGCCAGGGGAAAGAGGGCAAACATCAGGTAGAGCAGAGGAGGACTGGGCTTAGCATGGCATGTACAAGCTTGAAATACTGTGCCCTAACATTTGGTTCTGCTTATGCTTTCAGAAAAAATACCTATTGGCATTACAGGATCATTATGTCTTTTCATCTCTGGTGCATCCTACTTCCAGAGCCTTGATATAACTGTTAATTAGAAAAAGCATTTTGAGTAAGTTTACATATTTCCATTCTCTATATATTTCAATTAGCCTCCTTTTCACTTGTGTCATTGAATACTCTTTTAATTTTCAGCTATTCAGACTTTGACCTCTCAGTTTTAGTCAATTAAATGTGTAAACACAGTCTGTGCTCGGGGACCACATTTTAGCTAGATATATAGAAGCACTTGTGTCTGTACATGCAGCACTCCCTAATTTAAAATCAGAGAGTGCTCTTTGTCCTTTCCTTTGGCACTGGCAGCATTTCTTTGACCTACGAACAGAAAGGAATATGATTCTGTTTTCATGGAAGTTCAGCTTAGGATCAAGCATTTCACATACTTTGATAATTCTTCTCAGCCACTTTTTAAAAAGAGGGCTGTCAAAACTCGCTTTATACTTTTACTCTTCCTTTTTGTTCTCAGTTCTTTGAATTATCCTATTTTGAGTCTTGAAAATGAGTTCACATTTGTTAATAGTTTTGTCTTTTTCCATTTTCCCCCAGTATGCTCATGTCTTGTTATGGCAGCGTAGACACAACTATTAAGAAGAAATTAAATTCACAAAGTACATGAAGTCTTTTTTTCTTTCATGTCCTTTGAACTACTTGATCTCTGTATTTAATTCTGAAGTCTAAAATGAAACTCTGGCACTGTGTCTTTCTCTACCTTGCTGAATTCTCCACGGCTCTGAAAGGAGAATTAGACATAAGACACATTACTCATACTATTTTTCTTTGTAGTTGCTGCAATTAAAAAGATTCACCAAAAACTTTTTGAGGATTTCGAGAGGATTAAAATTCTCTGCTTGCTGGCCTAACATGATTACTGCCTTCTCAATCTCCTTTTCCTGCTTCTGGTTTATTAAACTTCTACACTAACACAAGATTTCTGTTTTTATTTTATTTTATTATATATTTATTTTATTTTCTTTCTTATTTGGGCATAGACATCTCAGAATTTTTGAGCAGGATATTGGTTTAAAAAATAGGCAACTTTGTTTGTGTTCTCTGGCAGATTGAACATTTATTCATTAATAAATTCATTGCATTCTTTGAAGTAAGAGCTAACAAGGAAAAAACATGGAGGGGAAGAATACTTCATAGCAGATATTTACCTGGATTTTAGGTTTCTGCATGCTTGCTTCATTCTTTATGCTGGCCACCCATCCTCATTTACAGTGGCTTTTCCTACATGGCATCCACACAGTGTAATATCATTAGATTACACATACAGCACATGGGTCTCATCCTGCAAATGCTGCTGTCCTGCATTCGCTCAGAACATGGCATTAGTTCAGGGAAGGGTGCTGCATTCAGTACACGTACAAATCTGAATAAAACCAGAGAGGAGCAGCAAACTGCTTAGATTGCTGGAGGGTATAGCTGAGAGGACAGAGTAAAAGAGTTAAATACATTTGGCTTGACTAAACAGCAGTTCAGGGCAGTGCAGCCTCATGTCTTGGAAATGGACAGAAGATGGAACAAGAAAGAATCAATTAAGACTGTACAGCAAAGTCTTAGGTGAAAGCAGTGACAGCAGATTAATTTAGTCAATTCAGCCCTCAATTTAAAAACTGTCAGCACTTTACTTTTGCATCACAACGTATGGTGGGGGAAAAAACCCTTTAGGTTATTTAAGAGGAGCAAAAGAATATAAGAATCTTTTGTGAGTGATCTTTATAAGTGGGAAAGAAGAAAATATGACAGTGAGCTCTCAATGTGTTGGGTGTTAAATTTGAGGGAATCACCTAGTCCTGTTGTAAAGAGTAGCATGTGTGGCTGCTGCTTCTTGAATGGTTTATATTACATCCCCTTTCTTCTTTCAAGATGTCCTGTAGGACCTTTGTTATTACAGGTGCTGTCCCTATGCAGCTGCCTTCAGGAGAAAGGATGAGGCGTCAGGTGAAGCATATGTGATTCAAAATTCTGCTACCTTGCAATGTCTTGTCTTTGCTGGGAAAAAGAGCATGACCCATGCTGTGTTCATGGCTCCCTGTACTCCCATCATGTTAGTCTGTGTTTCTGTATCAGTTGTCATGCTGATAGTCCTGGCAGTTTTAGCTGTAGACCTAAACCCAGGCAGAGCTGCAGAGGGAGTGGAGAAGGATGGCTGAAATGATGGCTCCATGGCAATCAGTAGGAGATTGTTAGCCAGTGTGACCAGAATTTTCCCTTGAGATAATAATGTGTTAGTAGAGTTATCTTCTTGTAAGTTGACTTTGCTGTGTTTCATAATTTGAGTCATTAGAGATTTTACTATTTTAATTCTTCTTTTTATTCTGATATTCAATGAATAACTCTTCATCAAGATGCCCTGTTAGATTTTGGTTAGCTCAAGTAAAAAAATTACTTGTATTATTGTGTTTTCATTTAAATAGGCACTACTGTCCTTGAAATGTCAAATAAAATATGACATGTCAATTACTGTATGTCAAGCACATGATGTATTTTCACCCACTGTTGATTTAGATGGGTTTTGATGTGTGCTTGACATATTCTAATGGTGCTTCTTCAGATCAGTGAATGTCTTGAAAACAGCATTGAATGGCACACAAATCGCAGCACCACCTTTTTCAGGGACTTCTGCCAGAACATGAAGTAGCAGCTTTGAGTTCCTGTGAGTATTTGGTATATAATGGCTTTTTTGTCACAGAGTTGGGAGCCAGTAGTTTCTGGCAGGTTTGCCAGCAGAGCAGAAGCAGTCTGATCACACAACTGTTTTATTCAATTATATTTTTTTCATAATTTTTTTAGAAAAAGGAAACCTAGTACTTTCCTAAGAGATCTTTTAGAAATCCCATGCCAGTATTTGGCTTGCATTTTGTCTGGTGGTATGTATACAGTAGAAAAGCATGAAGCAGCACCATAGGCATCATCACCATATTAGTGTCAGTAAGGATTTCTCCTAACCACCTAAAATGTGCACCTACTTGAAGGACGAAACTTCTACCACTGCAAACAGTTAAGTGGCATTTCTGGTTTACACCCTAGTCAGAAATGAGGACAGGTTACTTTCTGATCTTTTCTACTACATACTTAAGCATTTTCAGGTTGTGTTTAGTGCTAACATTTACTCTTTTGCCTGGAAAACCTGTGCATTCATACAGCTACCTGATTCAGTCAGGTCCCAAAAAGATGATACAACTTTGATACTATGGTGGCAGGAGGAAGAGGGAAGAGGAGGAAGGGGTAGTATGCTCACAATTATCCCCACAAAAATTATACGGAGCAGGAATAAGAATACCCAGAAAAATCATTTGCAGTGCTCTGGGGCTCCAAGCCATGTTTTCCTCCTTTCCTTGTCTTCGCTCTATTAGAATGTAACACATTGCTTTAATGAGAAGCTGTGCATTTAATTTGTCTCGATTTTCAAAGGATATTGTTGAGTAAGATGGGCATTGAAATACTGTGAGACTTCATAGCAGAGTTGTCTTTCAAAATGGCTTTTAAATGCAGTACTTTCAGATGGGTAGGGTTAGGCTTCAGCCCTTCAGAAATACAAGCTCACCCATGGGACATCTGTGTAAACCACATCTCTGCTCTTTGAACTCAAGAGGCTGAAATAAAAGCAGCCTGTCACAAAACCAGATGAGCACTGGACAATTTTTTGTTATTGCTCAATTTTTTGTCACAGAAACGAGACAGTAGCCTTTACCATCCTGGTGTGAAACAGAGATCAGCGCACTATGCACCACTCGTTTGGCTGATATTCTGTGATTTTACATACCCTCTCCCTGCCTCCTTTTTCCAGAAGACATTTGTCAGGCTTCTAGCATGAAAAGATGCAAGAGACCCACCTGCAAGGCCATCAGCCACTGAAAAGGTTAAAGATATTTTGAAAATGGCTATAGTTTGCTGAACATAAAACGTACTGAAATTCAGACAGGTTTTTTTTTGTAGGAAAGACCCTAACAAGAGCAAGAAATAACTGGACAGGAAACACAGCTGTTTAACACTACCTGGAGCAAATACATTGGCAGAAGTGCTACAGCTTCATTCTGTGCCTGCTGTGGGGCGAGTGCATGGCAGGAGAGGGACTTTATCATGCCACAAGATGCTTCTAGGTCACACTTAATTAATATTATGACTGTTAAAACATCCGTTCTATCAGTATTAAGGACTACCTACGTATGTGTAATTCCTGCGGTTTCATTTGAGTGGCCAAGTGTGAGATGTGAATGACAAACGGATTTTGTGGTTGCTGTTACAGCATTACAGACTTCCACTTTCCTACTTGGAAATGGGAGCTTCAAAGCTTCCAAAGAGGATTTAGGGATGTAATTGAAGTGAATGGCTTCCCAAAAACAATATTCCTGAAAAAAATGCTTAGCACATCAAGTTGTATGTCCAGTTTGGGCTTGTGTGTCAAACACTACTTCAGTCTGCAGCAGCAGTCCTCCTTGCTCCATCCCTTCTGTAGAGGATAAAAATACATAATGGGGAAAGAAATGAGTAGTGGGATGGAAAAGTGTCCTGCTCCTTCTGCCCCTTGAAATGTGTTTCTTCACCTCTGAGTGCATGTCACAAGGAGCCTTGAGCAGGCACCCTCACTTCCGAGGCAGTGCCAGCAGGGACACCTGCCCAGAGCGGAGGTGACTCCATGGGGCACATGGGATATGGGATCCCATTGCCAGGGTGAGATGTCTGCCTTGTCTTATTGAGGCAGTTGCTTGCGATGGCCATTGTTGTCTCATCTAATCCTGTGCTGAATGCCACTGATGCCTCCCTCCATCTGTCTAGCACTTTCTCTTATTTACTGCAGTTACAACGATGCCATTCTGTTATGCTAGGAGTTTTGGATTTGGATTTGGTTGTTTTTTTCCTGTGCCTCTTCCAAATGAACAATTGTGACAGCAAAATGCTGATAATTATCCCTTTTTACTGCATGCAAAGGCTCCAAATGTTTTAGGAAATTATGGGTGTTTTTTGATCTTTAAAGTTCTGGTATGTTCCATCCCATTTAACAAAACAAAGCAAAACAACATATGTGCAGAGTTGAGTTTTGCTAGATTTTAACAGACTCTGATTTCTCCCATAAAAGCTTGAGTGTAAGCACACTAGTTGTTCTTAATTACTATATTGGCAGCACTAGCTGATGCTTTATTTGGTGACTGATACTGTTTGTAAAATCTCATATAGTAAGCAGGCAGAGATTTTAACAGGTTAGGAAGGAGAAAATATTTAGAACTGGATGTGGCGATTTTCTAGTTGTTTTTTTCTCCAAAGTGGAAATTTAAAAAGTAGAACTAAATGCTTAAATCCTGATGTGGATTTAAGTTATTAAGCTAAATGTCCTGTTAGTGAAGATTTGGGAGAATCAGTGTTTTCAGGGAAGTAATAGGAATTCCAGAGATGAATGAATTGGATCCTGGGTCAGCACAGCTGGCTTTGAGCTAATATATGCAGGAAAACTGTGACAAACAAGGGACCACTGGGTCCTAGACCAGTGCTGCTGACTGCACAGTTAAGATACTTGAAATTCAGAGCACTGTCTTTCAGCCACTCAGATCTGTTGACCTGCGCTAATGAGCAACATGCATAAATTAGCAAGGGGAATGGAGTGTCCTATTGTTGCCATCCCTTGATTCTCAGCACTGTAGGAGATGCAGTTGGGAGGGATGTGACAGCTTCGAGAGAGGAGATTCCCTTTGCTTCTTTGCAAGGTTTCCTTTGTAATGTGAGGGTGCTTCCAAGTGTGAAAATAAATTATAGTGATGGTATGTAAATAATAAATACAACAAGTATTGATAACAAGGCCATGGAATTTTATGTAGCACTGAATAGGACAAGGAGCATAATGAGGATGAAGGACATCTGATGTCCATTACTGAGGTGCCTTCAAGAAATTCTGCTGGTGACAGGATAATTTTTTTGCGTAGATGGAAACGTTCCCTCATCTCTGAGACAATTTCAAATCAAAGGAAAAGGTTTGCTAACCTGAAAAGGGGTAGCCATTTAACCTCCTGTTAAAAAATATTCATTTAACTGCTGTACTATATGACTTTGAATTCTCTATCTTTTGCTGGGCAGCATTGTTTCCAAATTATTAACCTGACTAATTCTTGTGGGATGAAGCAAAATAAAATTGATTTCAAAAAGCCTGCAAGCATGGAATTTTTTCCCTGTTGCTAGTGTATAGGGAAGGCCCTGGTAAAAAATCTAACAGTTACAAAGCTTGTTCAACTTTGTGTGTTTTTTATCCTTTCCTGAACAGAACATGAAATGTCTTTTGGAAATAGCAGAATAATTTCTCTCAAATAATTGAACACTTGACATCCCAAGGGGATACATACGCCCTTTTACCAGTGGGAAAACATTCCTTGCCAGCAGAATCCATTATGTTACATTTCAAAAAACCTGAAGAGGCAACTTCATTTAAATCTTACCTAGTTTAAATCCCTGCATAAATTCACATACAAAGTAATAGTGTATATAAACACTCAAGTCCTCAGTTCAGTTTTTGCTTTAGCAGAGGTGGAGCATGCTTAGAGGGAAATCTTGACCTTTATTTTGATGGCAAAAAGCCATTAGGATTTTGTTCTTGCCTTTCTAAAGAAGATTATTGTCATCCTAAATATGTTTGTAGTTTTCCCTGACTAGGGAATAACCACAGTTAGGGCCACCTAGTTTTTCAAGTGGATGACCATGAGAGCAAGCCCATGAAGCCACCTTGACCCAGTGAATCCCAGAGGAGTGGAGCTGCTTGGCTACTAGCCTAATCAAGGCTCTTGGAAAAGTCTTACGGTGTATTTATCAGGAAAAAATAGACTGTGTACTCTGAGAGTGACTGGAACAATTTCTGTGACAAGCAGATGTGTTAGGGATCTATTTCCTGGTACTAAATATACCCTATGGCCATATGCCTGCTTACAGAATAAATTTTTATCTTAATCAGGCCTTGCGTTGCTCATGAGACTTGAGAGCCTAAATGCAATTCTGCCTTGGTGAGAAAGTGGTAAGAGGACCAATTCATGAAAAGAGTACTCTGTTTTCTTCCTTCTGTTGGGAAATCCTGTGTTTGACTCGACTGAAGAGAATGGGAGCTTTGCCAGACTTTATGAGGCCTATGTCCAAGCTGGGTATCTTTGTGGCTGCTGAGCTGGTGTAATGATAAACAAGGAATTGTTGAAATTTGGCTTTTTGGTATGTGTGAAAAGTACATTAGTGCTCTGCTGCATAATTAATTACAAGTGGAAAAACTCTACTTACCACAGACTGACTGTTAGCTGGCTGAAAATCAGGTTGATTTTAATAATAGAAGAAAAGGAATGTTGCCCACATGATGCAACAGATCTGTGCAAGGCTAGCAAGAAAATGCAGTAACTCTTCCAGCTCATAGGTGGTAGACATGAGTTCCCCTCTCTCAGAGGTTCTGTGTCTGAGTGCTTTCTGCAGCTTTCACGGACACTTTCCATCCCAGGGTACAGATGAAGCCACCTGATAAATATACTAATATTCAAATACTAGCAAATACAGAAACTACAGCTGTGTAAATTTCTGCCTCTGTAAACTGTGACACTCAGTGACAAAATCTAGCCCTGTGATTCCCTAGAGAAACAATTCCCTGCTGGGGACTTGGCAGCAAGTCTGGGGGAAGAGGGGAGAAATTAAGGAAGAGAAAAGAAGTGGCAGTCCTTGGGAAAGGACTGTTGGAAGCTGGGCCTGGTGAAGCCCAGAACATTGCTTCAGGTGAGACTGTTGCTATAAATAGGTGTGGAAAACCACAGATGCAAGGGGATGTAGTGGATTGATGCCTTAAGTTTTAAGTTTTTCTGTTCTGCTTGGGTGTGCTTTTCTGATGTGCTTGGGTGGTGAAAACAAAACAGTCCTATTCCAGATGGGGACTCAA
>VZTT01050952.1:3566-23751 GCA_013400855.1 Buphagus erythrorhynchus
CTCCTCTTGAGTACAAAAAGTTACCACACATATCAGGAGCCAAAGCACACCCATCCACCTCCATATGTATGAAGAGTGTGCTCTGAATAAGCCCCACAAACTGACAGCACAGAAGGAATTGGAAAGATAACAGACCCTATTTATAGAATGGCTTTAATATCGTGGAATCATCTCCATGTAATTATCATCTGTTTTCACACAAAAGAGGTGTATTCTTCACTTAAATCCGTGGTAGAATTATCATTGTTATTTTTCCATATATCTTAAACAAAGCATCATGTGTGCAGTATCACGAAGAAGAAACTATAAGAGGTAGGCACTTCCATATNAGCTATAAGAGGTAGGCACTTCCATATTTCTCTATTTCTACCTATTAAAATGAACCATAAAATCAGTCTCTTTAATTAAAAAAAAAAGAAAAAAACAACAAAAAAAAAACCAACAAAAAAGAAAAATACATAGCTAAAAACCGATATGTAGAAATTCACAAATAATTATCATAAGAAGATATTTGTGACCCTGTAGAGTCCTTATATCCTAGACTATAAGAAAAAATGTCTGATAGCTGGATTTAGTTTAACATTTTGTAGGTCACAAGCAGTTACTCTGCCACTGAAGAGGACTCTTTCCAAAACCATTCTTCTGACATTTAAAATCTTTAAATCTAAAAGTCTTCCTGCTGTGTTCAATATTGTTCAAATACAGTTGGTATAGAATATGTGAAGAAAAAATTCTAACAAAGAAAGGACTACTTCCTTGTTTGCAACTTTCCATTCCACAGACTTCTCCCACTGCTTCTGCAGTGCAAACATAAATGTATTTCCTTTAGCAATTGTGTAATCACCTACTAAAACTTGGAGTTTTAGTTTACTCATTTAGTGTATTTTTTCCCTAGTCAACTTTTCCATTTTGAAATAGGAAAGAAAAAAATGTGCACGGATGAGTTTTTCTATAAACATCTTCCTCTACATTCAGAGCAGAACAAAGGACCTGCCCTGGAGCTCATGTATTAGGAAAGGAAGTCTGTCTGTCCTGAGTAAGGCATTGAACACCACATGGGACTCCCTTGTTCTAACAGGCTGCCTTTACTGTTCCAGCTCGCTGTTGGCTGCTCCTACCCAGCAAGGACATGAGAAGACTCTGAGATGTGAATAAACAACCAGGTAAGGTTGTTCTATCAGGTGAAATAATTTACGAGTTACTTTTGCCCTTGCTGTCTCTGCCTTCTTCCTCTTCATATGTACAAAGAACTGCAGGACATACCAACTTCCTCTGTTCCTTTTATGGGTCTAAAATTAAAGAGCATCTTAAAAAATATTCCAAGAAAATAATTTAGTTTAAGATTAAAATTAGAAATAATATTTTAAATTGCATTATCAACCATTACACTTAATCAACATACTATTCTTTTTCTATTTTGAGCTGTATAAGAAAATAAAATCTAATAATATTTAAATATCAAGCATGCTAATGGATTTTTATAACCATACTTACAGAAAAAACAGCAGCCAGAGTCTCAACAGCACCAGTACTTAGTGTAACATAAGGGATTGTTTCACGATCGATCCCAGATTCACTAAAGATGCTGTTTGTGTAGTACCAGATCTGTATGAGAGAGAATAAAATGAATTATTAATCATTATAGGTTGAACCACAATATATCAGTATTAAGTTCAACCATCTAATCTGCTTGAGGTGAGACTTGTTAAAACTCTGAGCACTCCCAAATCACCGAGGGCTGAACAGGACAACAGATGTAGGGAAAGTGCAAATTCCAGGTGGATTATGCACAATGCTGCTGTAGCTCCACTTGAAGACCCAGGCAGAATCACAAACAGCTTCAACTCAATTTAGCTTAATTCACTTTAGGAGTAAATCAAAGAAACTCACTTTAAGCTTGAACAACAGGATACAAATAGGTTTCATGTGGCTTACCAAGCAGGTTCGTGTAGCTCTATGGAATACTTCAATAACATGTAACAACAGAGGAGAGAACAGGAAAGAGATGTTGTGAGGCACTGAAGAAGCTGCTCATTTTTGGACAGAAGGTGTGAGGTGTTATTTCTGCTTTAACCTTACTGGAGCATGGACATCTGCAGCCAAGCCAGTCTCTCTTTATTGTCCACAAAAAAGAAAAGATACTTTTAATATTAGAGTTGCCTGGGGAAAAGTAAAATGCTGTTTTTAGGATGAAATTAATCATAGGCTTGAAGTAGCTGTCACTAATGGACAGAAATACAGGTTGTATGACTTAGAGGAAGTCAATCATGCTTAGTCAATAAAACCATATCCAGCAGTGACAATATCCAGGCAGAGAATATATAGTGGCAACATTCTAAAATAGCAAGTCTGGTAAGCATCAGAGTCCCATTCACATCACTATGTTCAAAAACCATATATTTATGTTTGATTCAAGGTGACAGGAAAGAACTAGCCAGAGATATTGGCTGCCAAAAGCATGCAAGAAGAGGAGACAAAAAGATAATGGATTTGGTAGAATGAAATGAAATGAAAAGTGGTTGGATTAACTGATTATCAAAAGAAAATAAAGTTCTAAACCACAGGTAATTTATCTGTGTCAACAAAACTCAAAGCCCTAGATAAAGATGGCACTAAACATTAAAGTAGCAGTGATATTTCTTCCCATATGCTCTCAATGGTACAAGCCCTAACAAGGCAACACTGCTAAATACAAGGCTTGTCTGATGGATGGAAGAGTTATGATTGCATGAGGAAAACCCTGCTACCTGCCAGCATATTATGCACTTGCTACATCTGTTTGTCAAGAGATTAACTCAGCAGTTTTGGGGGAAAACAAACAAACAAACAAACAAACACCACCAAAAAACAAAAAAAACCCAAACAAAACAAACACAAAAACAAACCAAAAAAAAAAAANAAAAAAAAACAAAAAAACCAAAAAACAACAAACCCCCCCCAAAAACAACAACAACAACAACAACAAAAAGAAAAGAAAAAGAAAAAAAAAGTAATTCTAAATTCCCAACTAGCCCTTCAGAAAAGCTGCTTGTTCCAGGGCAAAGCAGAAAATCCAAGTCTATTACATAAACCCCAAGTAAAATAACACACCAAGGAGTAAAAAGTCACCTTATCACCTTACAGATAAAGACAAACTGACTGAAGACTTATGCTTACTGCTGGCACATCAGCTTTCACCAGAACAGATGCAGTGACAAGAAATGATAGCAGCAAACTTCTCTACATGAAGGAATCTGCCTTTGTGTAGCACATGCTGGAGTTAATGGTGCACTGCCCTGCTGACACAGAGCTCAGACAAACAAAACCAAGGATCAGTTCCCAGTTCTCTCTGAGATGTTTATGCCCACTCACAGTTTTGGGGGGACCCAGTACTCTGACAATGTATTCATTTCCCATATACTTACATAGTATATAAGCAGAACGAAGTAGCACAAAAACTGTGACAAAAATAATTTTCTTCCTCATACTACAAGTTAAAAGATTGATTTAGTGCAGTAAAGTTAGCAAACGTAATTTAGGCATTTCATCCTTGGTATCAGTTTTGTATAGCAGCTGGGTCTTCTGAAATGACAGAGATATTGCAGGTATGCACAATTTAAAAGAGAAGAGGCCAAAGAGCCACTAAAGCAGTTAACTCGTGAATGAAATTTGCCAGAATGCAACAAAAACATAAGATGTATTGCAGGTGGTTTCACTGAAGACTGAGACTGACCACTGACAGTAAGATTAAAACACTGACAGAGCAAAACCGAGACGAGATTCACAGACTTATTACTCTCTGTAGCAGTACAAAAAAAATTAGGATAAAAATTAACACAGTTTTCAAGACAAAAGTCAAATGCTTTTCAGTCTGTGTACCATTAAGGAGAGAAAAAACATGGGCAAATTTGCTGGGCATACTTACTAGGCTAATGACCACTTTTCTAATTTCACTGAAGTTATTTTTCTAACATGGTTTTTGTTAGCCAATGATTTCATCAGCTAAGAAAATTAGCTAATGGTTAGGCTAAATATTTTTTGAATGAAAGAGCTGTGGAAAATGGTGCAGAAGGCTCAAAAACTAAATGGGCAACAGCAGAGATACAGGCTGTGGCACACTGCATACTCACCCCTTCCTACACTGCCTGATGCTCTCCACACCAGCTGTGAAGCACACACCATGACAGATATTTTGCATATTGAAAACATGCATTGTTCTAGAGATCCATCCCAGAATAATTTCTTTGCACCCAAAATACAGCCTTAAGATCAGATCTTACAGAAGCCTAGGGATCTCACTTTGTTCCCAAAGTATCCCTTAGAGCAATATGTTATACAGTGTATTCCTTGATGTGAAAAAGTGTAACCTTCACCAGTGAAGGTTATAAAAAGTATAACCTTCACCACCTTCACTTCAGCATAGTTTTGTGACTTCTTTAGAGCTGAGAAAAGTGTGGGGGATAAATAAATTTATTATGGCTTATATGTACCAGATAAATGTTAACAGAGTAAAAGGGACTATATAATAAGTAATTTATTTATGTCAGTTTATGTCAGGCTGTCTGGTATTTTGTTATAATTGAAAACATTAACATGCTTGGGGCATCATCATGATTTCTGTTCCATGTGGTAATAAAAAAATGTGCTATTTTAAGTAAAACACATTTTTATTTGAAGTAAAATCCTTAAAAGGATTTTAAGAAGCAAGTATTCCCCGGGCTCAGCAGGATGATTACAGAAATCTGCCAGTTGCCAATTTCCCTGGAGAACAACCTGAGATTCTCGCCTGAAGAAATCCCAAATTTCCCATATGCCCTGCCCAGATGGTGGCTGTGGAAAAGACCAGACTGACTGACAGGGCACTAGGACAAAGTAAATGAATTAGAAGGAGCCTTCCCTGCCAGCAAAGCCTGGCTGGTGCTGGCTCACCCCCAGCAGGTTGGTTCAGATGCACTCAGGCAAACCCGGGCTCACCAGCATCTGTCACACCTGGACCTGTCCTCTCGTCTTGGAGCTTCAGGTGACTTGAGCAGCATCAGCCAGCAAAGCCAAGCAAAAGAGACAAGTTTTGAAGCCTCATCTCTTAATCAAATGATCCAGCTATTTCTCTTGACCTCTTTTTAAAATTTTTTTGGTTTTACTATTATTAAAAACTGTTTAAATAATCCATTTCAGAATGCAATTTTTGTGTGAATATTTTTTTTTTTCATGTTTGGCGACATTGCACAAAAGGAGAAACAAAGTAATAATAAAAAAGGAACGCTTGAAATAACCAACTCAACACACAGATTTCCTGAAAATGACTTTTTCTCTGGCATCTGTTTTGGACTGGACATGTCTGACTATCCTACCATACCCTCACTTAAGCCATGAGAGTGTGGCTTTTTTTCTGCCACAGAATACTGGACAATTTTTATCAACTATTAAGTATCCTCAAAGTCACAAAACTCTTCCATTTCCCTTGAAAATTTAGCTGTGATTTTTTTTTCTAGGCAATGTGCTCCATTATTTGAACAGTCTGTTTATTGCTATAAGTGTCTTTTTTTTCCTTTATGTGTTGATAAACCTTAAAAAGACTGGATGACAAGATAATTCTGGGTTTTTTTCCTCAAAAATTTATCCACAATGAGGAATAAAATAACCTGCCATTAGCACTGAAATCCTACCATTAGAGGAGAACGCCACCTATACAAGCATTATTATAGCTTACCCCACAGGATGAAAAAACTCTTCTAATTCCCTCCTAGTATTTTGCAAAAAGCTTTTAGATACCAGAGTTCCAATTGCATTAATCTTTTTAATGGTCTTGGACAAATTACTTAGATTTGAAGTCTCAAAGCTATAGAGATACTTGAGATAAGCCTGAGCTAGTGTTCATAGATACAAAAGCACATAGACTTATTAGCCCTGGGGGGAAAATCTAGCTGGAGTGTGCTGCAGAGCTCAGTGAGAGTCCCTTGCAGCAGTGAGAATATTGCTTTTCATATATATAAGCAAGTAATGCCTTTGAACTATGACAAAAAACCCTTTTCCTTTGAGGTGCTTCATGAGAATATTTGTTTTTTTGCAGCATAAGGCATCTAAGCCAGATGCCACAAGCTGCAGCAAGGGTAGTTCTGGCTGGATGTAAAGAAAACACTTTCCACAGAGTAAGTGGTATAAACACCTGGCAGAGGTTGCCTAGGAGGGTTGTGGACTCTTCACCCTTGAATATGTTTAAAACTCAACTGCACAAGGCCCTCAGTAGCCTGAGACAACCCTGAAGTCATTCCTGCTCTAAGTAAGGGCTTGGACCAGGTGGAGGGATCTTCCAACCTAAACTGTCCTGTGACCTTCTCATACAGGCTCAGGCAGATAGTGAAGGAGACTTCTAGCATCCATTGGCCTCAGATATATTAATGATCAATAGGATTCACTGTTTTATGTCTTTTCCCTCTTTTGCTTCACTTTCCAAAACAGGAATATTGAAGCAACCAAAAAATCAAATATGCAGTGTGACCTTTTAAAATCACTTATAGGAAGTTTTGCTGACTTCTGTAAGTACTGAACTGAATGAATCCAAGATGAAATGTCTGCTGAAAAAACTCTAAATAAGCAAGGGACGTATCCAGAAACAGAGAATCTGAGTATCAGAAGTGAAAGCTACCTGCTCTTTCTTTGCTGATATCTTCTACCTTTCCATGTATTCCCTCAACGTTAAGACAACACGGCTTTCCTCAAATATTTTTGTTTTAAAAGCCCCCAAGCAATATAGATCTCTGTGGATCTTCCCACACGCTGCTCTCACAGAACCACTACCAATAAGAAACAGCCAAAAAGGGAAACTCATAGAGGCTGGTGAATGGTACAGCCCAAACCCTGTGATAAAGGAAGGGAGCTCCCCAGGAGGTGCCATGCCTGAGAGGGACACTCACAGCGTTCAGCCCGCAGAGCTGGTAGCAGCCCATGGCGACGATGACGGTCACGAGCTGCCACCGCACCGCGCGCGTCCTCAGCAGCTCACCCACCGACACCAGCTTGGTGTTCCTCTGCACCCGGGACTCTGCCAGAACCTCTTCTACTTCTTGAGACACGTCATCCTTCCCAAGGAACCTCTGAAATGCTGCAAAGAGAGGACAGGTACGTTAGGCCAGACACCTGGCACTGTGTGCGTTTATAACTGTCTTGCTTCTTTAAAATGGAAATGTTTGGCACAAACAGGAGGCATCCATGGGCTGCAATGTAATTGTTCTTCTGCCAGCAATATCATTCTGCTCTGGATGTGACCTGGTTCATCCCTGCTATTGGGCTCAGAAACTGAAACAAAACCACAAATTATTTGTCTCCCTACAAGGTATCTCTTACGTTATTTCATATATAATACAGCCTCAGGTCCAGTGAAAAGTGAAAACCCTGTGTGACTTGAAAATATTTATTACCAAAGATTCTCTGACCATTATTTGACTTGGCTACTTTTTCAGCCTAACAGTATAGCTGGCTTCATTGCTGGAGGTAGATTGGATAGAGAAGTAGTAAGATGTAAAAATGCATATAAGTCTGGTAAACAAATAAAAGGCAGACATTGGAAAGGAGTAGCTACTACTCTTCATATTACCTCTTGTTTTACTAGCGTATAGGCAAGAATTTATTTTGTCAAGGTGATTAATATTAGAAAAAATTACCCAGAGTAGTTCAAGACTTTATATTTGTCAATGGGAACAAATTTACATGGTCAGTGTAAGCAACCAACCAAACTCATCTCCTCAGAAAGACACCTTTTAATATTGCACACTGATATCTTACTGAGATATCCTTCCACTGTGATTAATACAGGCTTGCCACTTCACACCTCCTCCGAGATACCTCCAACTGCACACCATGCGTCTCCACAGCTTTGTTTGACAGATACTGTCTGTGCAGGTGATACTTTTGTCTCAATCTAATGAACATACCCCAGGGGTTGGCATTTTAAGAGCTGTTTAAAATGCTCATCATCTCAGAGTGGCTGCAGAGAAACAATGACATTACACACACGCCTGCAACAAGACTTTGTGACCCAGTAGGATGCTAATATGCAAAACAATCCTTTACACAGCAGGTCACTTAAAATTGTCATTTTTATTAAATGAATAAGTTCGTTTAGTTCACCTAAAAGCCAAATCAATTTTTCTTATCCACAGCTTTGCATAACACTGCCTATAAACAAATGACCCCCTATTTCAGTATTTTTACACAACTTTGGATCATAAAAAGCGCTTCGATGGTCAAGAAGACTAGAGATGCTGACTAGTCATGGTTAATACATCCAGACTCTATTTAGATTTTGAAGTTAAAAAATGTTATCTTTGCCCAGTAGGTGAAAAGGCCAATTAGAGGCATTTCATTGTTGTGAGGGATAGGTCACACAAACGAACTGGTGGCCTCCTCAGAGCATCCCTCTCTGACACTCTGGTGAAGGCACAAGGCTGCACATTCTGCCTGGCTCCCAGCCTG
Organism: Buphagus erythrorhynchus; assembly: GCA_013400855.1. Classification (NCBI taxonomy): domain Eukaryota; kingdom Metazoa; phylum Chordata; class Aves; order Passeriformes; family Sturnidae; genus Buphagus; species Buphagus erythrorhynchus. The sequence goes on from VZTT01050952.1 coordinate 12,018, forward strand.
GTGGTGCAGGGATCTAACGTGAGCTCTGGGCCAAGATTTGCTGAGGCATTTAGCACTTCTAGTGCATTTAAACTGGCCCCACATGAATCTGCTTAACAAGAAGGATGATTTTTTAAAGGGATGGACCACTGCTGGGTGGTGAATCAATTCATAACATTCATATATTCTGATAACCAGTTTCTCTCTTGTGGGAGGAGAGGTCAGGATTTTTAAATCTCTCAATAAAAGCACAAGATTTATCTTTTCACACAGGCAGTACAATCAGAAATTAATTAAAAAATTGAGACCTCAGAACTAAAACTTTAAGCTGCTCAGTTTTGTCCTTTGTTGTTGCCTATTTTTTAATAAATAACATGCTGAACACTCATTTTAATAAGTGTGATGTATTTAAAGACACTGATAAGAAATGTAAAATTAGAACAATGTATGCCTACAGTATGTTTAAATTAATGTCTCATGCTGAAATTATACTTTCCTCAGTACTACTAGAATGTCGATCAAGAAAAATTCAGGCAAAGATGAGGAGAACCAGACACGTATCACCATAGTCCTCCATGAAAGGATTCTCTCAGATTTTTAAGCATCTGGTTTATCAGTGTGAATTAGGTCAGTGCACAATATTCTTTATTTTTCCTGTCCTTAGAATCCTCAGGATGACTTTAGGGCACACAAATCAAAAATCTAGGTGCAGTCAAGTAAAAAAATAACAATCTGTCTATTTCTAGAGGGAACAGGACCTAAATTGCAGGAACTAAAAAACTGCAATTACCAGAATTGTCAAGTACAAGGCAGGAAAAACACAGACACCCCATTTCTTTTCTTTCCTTCTTGGGATTAAGTAAAGAGACGTAAGTGCCACTAGGTAACTTTGATGCATACTTAAAGTTACCAGCAAGTCAAGAAATGCTAAGAAATTACTAGGCTATACATGCATAGTTTTGAATAGACATCACCCAACCTTCCCGGAAAAACATTTTCCTGCTACTCAACGTCTTTAATTTTCTTCCATTACCAGCTTTTCAGCACTGTAAGAATCACAATTTTATATGTAAATAATGTGGAAATAAATTCTGCATTAGCAGGGAGATAGGGAAACTCAAAAGTCTTTCAGTGTGTGATGTTCAGTTTATTAGTTTTACATTCTAAACCCTGGCATTACTGGCACTGAGAAGCACAGCAGTTGTTCCTCTCCTTGCTCCAATGACTCATTTCCCTCTGTGACTGGCTGCTTCTCTCTAAAGGGAAGCCTTATCTTCATGTAACACTTAAAACCATCTAAGGAGTTGCAGTACTAGAAACTTTTGAAACTTTCCAGATTCCTATTTAATTCCCTTGGATCAGAAGGTTATAGAAGCTCAGCCTTCAAAAGTTGGAATACTGCGTTCAAAAGTTGGAATACTGCCTTCATAAATAGGAAAATAACTGGATGGTGCCAGTCAAGGGCAAAGAAGTCAAGAAACCCTTCCATTCACACCACCAGTTTTTATTCATCTCACCCAAGTGAAGGTGTAGCACCCGAAAGAGGTTCAAAGATCTGAAAAAAAAAGTCAGTCGGTACCACTTCTAAAACCTGTCAGGCCTTTAAATTAACTGAAGATGGACACTCAACATCTCAGCTAAATGGGAAATTACTAGTTCTTTTTCTACTATAGTACTTCCAGGACTGTGCAAAGAAAGCAGTTGTTATCAACAGAATTAGCATGTGAACTTTGAGAAGAAATTTTAAAATATCAAAATTCTATTGAGTGGTTTACAGTATAAAGCCAGCACCAGGCAAGAGGGGGCAGAAAAACAGAGAAGTGGTCAAAGTTTGTTTGGGCTTATCCTTTGAAAAGAAGCAGACAAAAATTTAAAATAACAGACAAATAATTAAAATAATTAAAAAATTAAAATAAGGGAGTATTATTGTCATCTGTTTCCTATGGACACATTCACTCCCCTGATGATTAATTATATTAAATCCAGTGTCATACTGTCATACAGACATCTTTGTCTATGTTCTGCTTAAACAGCATCTTCTTTGGCCACTGTTGAAGACAGTGGAAATTTCCCTGTAATAACTCTATGTCAACACAGAAATAATTTACAAAATGAACTAACAGTTATTTTCATATAAACTAATTTTATTAGAGTACTGAATATCCAGAAGAATAATTCAAGTGTATCTTCCCAGAAGAGATGTAAATATAATAATGCTATTTAAATCTAGAAATATATTGCTTATTTACTAGCATGCAGCACAGCAAAATTTAAGAAAAAATCTCAGGAAATAATAGTGCAGGGAAATGAATTCAGGCTTTTCTCACATGTCACTTCCCTCTTCTTCTAAGTAAAGAACACGCAGATCTTTTTTGAGTTATTATCCAGTTAAGGATTACATCTTTACCTGTTTGTATGTCTGGTTTTATACACATCAATAGGCCTGTTCAGATTCACCTGAAACTAGCCAAGATGTACAGGTAAAGCAAAGCATATACATGCCACCCTAAAATAATGCAAGAATTGGTAAACAGAGTTGTATTAAAGATGCAATGACCCAATATCCTTTCTAAAAGACAGGATATTTAAGAACAGTTTAAAAACAAATAAGACATACCACAATCACTCCAGCTTTTGGCAGGCAAACATCTGAGATGAAGCCTTTGCCATAAGCCAGCAAGTATAGTAGTCATGGCTCTCTTCCTTTCCAGAAAGAATAGTTTACAATCCCTAAAGACATACAAAACCCACAGAGAAACAATAATAAATCATATGTGTGCTTGTCATCAGTCATAACAACTTATTTTAATCACTGGATTTGTAGTAACTTGCTCCTGCTGTAACTTTGGGCTTAAAACCTCTCCAGTCCATGTGGGCCCCCAGAAGGGCTGTGTAAAAAATTGGCTACCAGCTTTTGTTATATCAGGAGTGGCCTTGCTCTTTTGTCACATGAAAAGGTATCAACCCTAATCCATCTTTCTAAAAATTTAAATATATGCTTCTTATTATATCTATTTAAATGCTTCTTTCATAACCACGGAACTCTCAATGTATGACTGAACATACTAGACAAACAGATTTTGTATGTCACCAACAGATGTTGCTGTGACATTTTATCCAAGTTGTTTGACCCTTAAGGCATAACAATATTCTTGTTCTCTGGCAAGCTGGGTTACCAGCTGAATTCCATTACTGATTTACATGACCTGCTACTGTAGCTGCATAGAAAATGCAAGGTTCCTCCTTGTAACAGTGCACTTCAAAAAAGACACCTCAACTCTCCAACTGCAAGTGTTTATAAGCAATGTTGTTAGTCGTAACAAATGTTCCATTTTATTGCTACTCCTGATTTTATTTATATTACATCACTGTGATACTCACAGATCAGGGGTGCACTTGGCATGCAACTAATAGACAGCTAGTGTGAAATCCCTGTCTAACTGTCCTAGAACTGGGATGGTAAGCTGATGTAATTATAGCAGCAGGTTTTTCTTTTCCTGCCTGTTTCTATCCCTGTCACTCTTCATTTCTACAATCTCCTTCCAAAGTCCTTTTCTTCAACCACTTAAATACCCATTTGTCCTCTGCTGTCTGGTCTTGATTAAGAAGAAGGATCACACCAGTTAAATGCAAGGCAATTTCTTCCCTTTTGTTCTTATTAAATGAGAAGAACATTAGTTATGGGACCTGGGAGAGGAGCTGGGATGGTTCTGCCCTTGCTTCATTACCAGACAATTTCTTGGGCAAAGCAGGATTACAGATTGTGTTATTGTTCTAGTGGACTGTTCTCTCCCCAAAACACACGGATCAGCAGTGAGACAGGAATATAAGAGATAGTTCCTTTGGGTCTCAGGGGGTAGGATACATGTTGGTGACCTCCAGGAAGATGAGCCAAGCTCATCTGTCAGTGCTGCTTTTGGCAGCAGACAGCAGCAAGTCAGTCATGGTGTCCGTGTGTCTGATCAGCCAAACATTGGCTCAGCACCCACAGTGTGCACTGCCCACACTGCTGGAAAGGGAGAGCAGGGCACTGCTAAAACCCTGCTAATGGGGCTCCCCTGACCTCACTCCTCTGAGGCATCTCTGCCCCTGTGCCACAAAGAATAGCTTCTCTCATGGTGGTGTGGTTTAGGTTTGCACATGATGCCTCTCTCCTCTAACCCTCTACACTCATTTCTTCATTTTTTCATTGTGTACACAGCACGTTTTGGTCCTTCCCCTTCTCTCAGTCTCTAATTTGCCCCTTAAATACAACAACCAGAAAAGAGGTTAACACTGCTTGTATTTTGGTAGTTATAGATTGGTTATCTCCTGAGACAGAGAAGGAGGGGATGAAAGCAAGGGCAAAACTCTGTGGAAACTCAATGACCTACATTATCTCACTGGATATTATTGCTCTAAAACAATTAGGAAGATTAATGTCATCAGCTCCATTTTAGGAGCTTTGACATACATGCATACTTTAGAGTATTTCAGAAAGACTAACATAGTCATCTACTTTAAATACAACAGATCTTTTGCAAATAATAGTTTTATACCTCTCTGACAAGGTATAATCCACAGTGAAATATATATTTGCACGAATAGCCTTGATCCATTACAGGAAAGAAAAGGGATTTAGTCAGTAGAAAGAGCAGCAAATTTCCAATATTAATATGCAGATTTAAGCTTAGAGGCAAATAATTTAAAAGCATTACTATAGTCATCATTAAAATGAAGAATTCTGCTTTGTCATTATATGACTTACAAGAAGGAGGGCATTTTAATAAATTCCAACTCCTCCAGTCTCCCTAATATTTAGATTTTTCCTCTCCCATTTCTGCTGATAATTCAGTATCCAGATAATTTGTCTTGATTGTTGATTCACTCTCCTATTTTTTTGAATTCCACTGTAGACAACACTCAAAATCAATTACACTGTGTACTAAAACATATCTCAGAATTTAGTCTTTTCTTCTAGAATTCATAAAATCCAAAAGCATATATTCATATACAGTTACTTTGAAAAGTTTTTTGTATCAGTTTTCTCTTTTTTCTCAGGGTATCTAAATTTATAGTCCTTAGGGTGGCTCATGAAAAACATCTTCTTGTAATCAGCAAGACAGTGGTAAAGCTCAATTCCCCAGGCAACTTCTCTCCTGATGCCCTCTACTCCAAAACCTACCTCCAATGCTTCTGGATTAGATTTTGAATTATTTTTAGAACATAAATGCTGAAAATGTCCCAGAGTGCAGTTGGCACATTACCAGCAGCAGTAAATGGTGTGAATTTCAGGGCAGGTGGTGTTATTTTACTATCATGTTTTATAATTTTTAAACTCCACCTATGAAAGGTCCAGTTTCACTGTTAACGTTGAGGACTCCAGGTACTGCAGCAGGATTTTCAATAGTTCCTCATAGCAAGTGTGACATTATGCAGTAGCATTGCAGATGCAGACTCTTTGCCAGCCATAGCTCTGGAAATACATCTACAGTTTTATCAGGCAGAAACGAGCCAGTTTAAACTTGGCACCCAAAAGCATTTCTTCCCTGCCTAGCCATGGTGCTGCAGAAGGTTCCACCCAACAGCCAACCTGAGCTGGGTCCTGCAGCCCTGCTGGTGCTCTGAGCACAGCTGGCAGGGCAGCCCTTTCCTTCATGGTCCTTGGAGAAGCTCTTCTCACCTCCTCAAAACTCTGCTGACTCTATGAAACTAAAGAACTCTTCCCAAAGCCTTGCTGCTTTTGTGCTTTTTTTTTTTTTTAAAGCGTTGAACTGTATCTCTAAGTGCTTGAGGCTCCAATGCTCATAAAATTCTTCATTCAACACCAAATTAAGACAAAATAAGAGTCTCTTCATTAGTGTGCCATTTCTTTTTCAGAGGGCTCTTCAGAACAAAAAAAACCAGATTTTTAGTTTCAAAATAGAAGAAACTAGGTGGAGTTGCATTATTTCATGGGAAAAGATTATTAAATTTATATTTCAGGTGTTAATACCTTTACAAGTACTTTTGCAAGTAACTAGTTCATGACTGAAAATGTTAAGAGTTGTATTCAAACAAAATTTTAAAGAATAATATGTAAAGCAGTTATGTTTGCTATTTTGGTATTATAATCAGACTCCTTTTTTGTACACTCTTGTTTTTAATATGTCCTTATAATAAGCTAAACCAAATTTTTAGCATTCTCTCAGCTGTACTGGGATCATCATAAATTTACTGGGGTGGAGAATACAGCAACTGTGATCACATAAGAGAATTGTTTTATACCTAGAACCTAAAGTAAGAACAAAATATTCTGTGTCTGTGAAGTTGAAGCAATTTGGAAGCACCGGAATTTTTCAGTTAAGCAGATGTATGGGGTTTTTATTAGATCTACAGAGATCATTGAGTTACAGAACACAGAGCCAAACACTGTGACTACTGGGAAAAAAAGGCAGCAATAGAATCATTGTTTTTATTAGTCAAGGTGCAAAGAATGTAGATAAGGGAGAGTCATGATGACTGAAATCAACTTTCACTTCCAAATGAACCCTGCACAGAGTGGCTGGCACACAACAGCAGGATGATTTGGTTTCTTTCTCTATTGCAAGAAAGTAACATATCCTACCTTTTTCTGCCTTGCTCCTGTTGTGCTTTTCGAGTAGGAGGTACCGAGGACTTTCGGGAAGAAAAGGCAGAATCACAACTTGTATCAGTGATGGAACAATGATTGCTCCAAATAGGAAAGGCCACCGAGATTCCTGCAAGCAGGTGCAAACATGAGTCAGTAATAGTCTCCCATAGTGACATTTGGAAGAAAAAGAGCTTTGCTAGGAACACTGTAATTTTTCATCATTGAAATTATCGTGTCCACCACCAGAGTGGCGAGCTCCTCCTGAGCTTAGTAAGTGGTTTGAACACTTCCCTCTCTGATCACCTTACCCAAGGGCCAAGCCCCCAAACTACTTTCCATTGACAGTTTTTATTTTACATTCTTTACATTAGCAAGGCCTAAAGCACCACGTTCTGCATGGTATGGGATGTAATCCACACCTCAAACCTGAAACGAGGCTCAAGGTAACTGAATAACTCCCAGAAATAATGAGTGGAGTATCTCCCAATCTAACTTTTCACTTGCTCTTTTAGGTGAGAGAGGCGTTTTTAAAAAAATTCTCCTGGGATGGGAAAACTTGAGAAAGAGTTTTTTCAAACAATTTAAAGCTTCAGGTAATTGATCTCCCTAAGAGCCTGCATTACCATGGAGGCTTCAAGATCCTATTTCTTCATTCCTTTTTTCTTTATTGTTTTTCCACTTGAGTGGAAAACTTTATGTAATGTAGGTGAATCTAAAGTGGTTAATACTGTCTATAGACAAATAATCCTGGATCTTATTTTAAAAACTAGAAAACTAAGGTTAAGACTTTAAAACCAGTCAGTAACCACATAATCAAAGTGGGTACTGGTTTGTAAAGAGTAACTAAGGAAAAGGCAGTTTAACAAAACTAAAGGCAGTTTAACTTGTCACCTTCATTCAACATCCATGCTAAACTTCTTCTTGTAATATAAACCTCTTTGTTATGTACCTTATAAAAAAATGTATAGGGTGTTAGAATTTTTGACAATACTTCCAGATAAAAATCTTGATCAACACATCATATTTTCTGTAGATATTTCCACAATGTCAAGGATGCTTCTTAAAGTAAAAAAATATATTCTTTATATACTGTTATTATCTGCCCATCTATGGAGACTTCCATGAAACAAGCTTACACTCCTTTCAAAGTCTCCTATAGTGTATGGTTTATAAGTTGGTCACATTTATCTCAAATAACTCTTCTTGAAAACATTATTTTGAAAAAGTTACAAGCAAGATTCTGAACTTACCCTTCACAATAAACAGCAAACCCTGCTACTATAATCAAAAGCCCTTTATTTTTGCCATATAAGACATCGAGTTTCCTTTACTTCCTCTACTAAAGATTTCTGTTTTACTTTTTATCATGCTAACTTCTAAAACCTTAAGGTATACTCATAAATACTCATAAATATGCTCCCACTTGCCATTTTAGCATGAACTGATCAGGAAGTCACTGAAGCCAATGGAAACTTCTCCATCCATTTCAAAAGATTTAATGTCTGTTCAATGTTATGGAGAGTGAGTTCTACTTGCTTTTCTCTTAATTTACACTATACAATCTTAACTCTTTCTGCCTGCTACAGAAAAGAAATAGAAGGACTAATATAAGTTTAAAGGATTCATTAAAATTGCTGGAAATCAGGCCAAACTAGACCCTATAAAGAGAACTAAGAGAAACAGGGAAAAGGAGGTTTTCATAACCTTTTCAAGAAGGAATAGAACAGGACCTATACTGGGACAGTGCTCAGAAGCAGTAATAAGCTAAAGGCAAAAGACAGGATATGTGACTTAGAAAACCCTTAAAACACTTTGCCTCAATTGGCAGCAGTAAGGAGAAGCACACAGGTACTACTGGGAGAAATGAAAACAACTACATCCCATTTCATTTCAGGAAAAACTTAAATGAGCATTAAATGTTTTAATTACAGGGGACCTGATTTCATCACCCGCACAGAATTGCTACAGATAACATGTCAAGATGGTAAAATTTTCATTTTAAGCTGTCACATTGTGGTTATTTGCTTAGGCTGGAACATAAAAAACATGGTTTTGATGTATTTACAAAAGACAGTTAAACAGTAGAGCAAGTTTGACAACCACAGACTCATTCAAAGGTTGATGTAATAAAGTGCAAAGCTGCAGAGACAGAAGATTGGGTGGAAGGGAGGGAGATAAAGTGTGGCATGGATTTATCAGCTGCAAATGAGACAAGATAATGGTACACTGAAATACAGAAAAGAAAATGTTGCCATGTCAGAAAATCATCAGCTAAAATGTAGAAAATGGAACTTATTGTAACCATCAAAAGGTGGAAAAGAAAGTGGCGTGGGGAAACGTCAACAGGCCAGCTGAACTATCCCTATCAAACTCAATAATCTATTGAAACAACAGTTACCATTAATATTCTCAGCAATTAGGAAGATTTTGATAAAATGTGAAGGCACTTTCAAGACAGACCAGGTTAAAAATATACATACAGATAAATTTTAAAGGGAGAATAGAACTGTTAACAGGGTCATGCAACAGAGGTGGGAAGAAGTGCTGTATGCCCTAGAAATGGGCACCCATTTTTTGAAAGATTTTGTGTGGCCAATTAAATATCCCAGTGTGAGATGGATAACAGGATCAAAAAGTCTGAGTAAGGAAATATGCAACTGTGACAGGCTTCAGTCTCTCTGTTTCTCTCTAAGTAATTTCACAGAAACAGAGAAGCATAGAATGGAAGGGACCTCTAAGATCATCTCATTCCAACACCCTGCCATTGGCAGGGACACATTCCACTACCCCAGGTTCCTCAGTACCCATCTAGCCTGGCCTTGAACACTTCCAGGGCTGGGGCATCCACAGTTTCTCTGGGAAGCCTGTCCAGTGTCTCTCCACTCTCATAGTGAAGGATTTCTTCCTAACATCCATGCTAAACTTCCCTTTCAATTTAAGAAATAGATTTTATTTATTAATGTATTTATTTTAGTAGCATAATCTGGACACAGATCTCACTCCCCATTTCCAACTGAGTCTCAACCACTGCTGCACAGTCAGGCTTCTTGTTTGCTCTCTGCCCAGAGTCTGGGTTTCTGTGCTGTGGAGATCCCCATGTCCCACTGAGCATCCTGACCCCAACTGCTCCTTCCCACATCCTGTCTCCTGTCCATTCTAGAGCCACAAGGAAATGTCCATACCCCAAACACCTTCTCCTAGGCTCAGGCTGGACATGGGGTAGCACAGGGCACTCCCCAGCCTTGCTCTGCATCCCTGGGTAAGCATCATGCTGCCTCACAGATTTGGCAAGGGCTTTGCTACCTCTATGCTTGAAACGTGCAGGAGATGGTATCAAAATAAATCCTCTTTCACCCTTTTTAGCATTCAGTGCATAGGATGAACCGTGATCTCTCAGTTAGCAAGTCTTTTTACCAGTCACTATTAAAAAGTAACCCTTTAAGTATTTATTCTGGAATTAATTCCTTGGGAATGGGGTTGTGATGAGTTTACTACAGTGCTGAACAGCTTATAAACAGAAATGACCTTTTTGTATAACTTTCTTGTGTAAAATGACATATTTTACCCATTTTATATGTGGGGAACAAAGAGACAAAAGCCTCTGACATCCAGTGCGAGATATTGAAAATATCCAGGAAATACTTATTTGGTGGTCTCTTCTTTCTCATGTTCTATAAGAAGCAGGAACACTTTTAAAATTTTAGTTTGGCAAAATATAATCACACACACAGACAGAAAGAAATTTCTCTAGTCAAATTTTTAAATGCCCTGAAGCACATTGCCTCAGCCTCCTGCTGCAGCTCCAGAAGAATGCAGGTCTCTGTGATATTCTGTGTCACATCTGCCAGTCCCACAACGACATCTAAGGTACCTTAGAGCATCAAGATGATACTATGTGCTTATATTCAAGCAATTGAATTTTGTCCTTTCTTGTAGAGACCTGGCACAAAAAATGCATATCAGAAATATTCCATTTGCCCCTCAATAAAAAAATTGTATCCCTACTCAGAAAAGACTGGGTAAATTTACTTAGGCATGCAAAGCCCAGAACTCTGCACAAATTCAGCATTTCTCTGTTAATCTGCTACCATACCACATAAAACACTCTTAAAAGTAAAGGACAACCATGCTGGCCTGGGGCCAGGGACTGAAAAAGCACTGAGATGGAACTAATTTCTTAGAATTAGAACTGTCTTTTCTTCCTTTAGTCAAGTGTGTGGCACAGTGGTGATGATCATGAGGCAGCTGAGAAAAGAGAACTTCTACACCTCAGGCTTCAGAGCAGGTACTCAGGTAAGGTGCAGAATGACTGTCTTCCTCTTACTTTCTTTGTACCACTCCAAACACTCCTCTACAACCTCCCCTGGCTGCAGAGGATGCTAATCTCACAGTTATATCCCTGCTGGACACAATTTTCTCTTTGCATGACCATTCCTGTAATCCAATTTTCAAAATGTATTTCAATAACAGAGTTACAAATTACTTACTTTCCTGTTTAAAATAGAAGCTACTCAGATAATATGTGTATTTCACCTCTGTTCTCCACCCAGATGTGTATTTTTATGGGTCACTATTACAGCTGTAACTCTGACAAGAAGATTACTCAAGTATCAGTACCTTCCCAGGTAATAATCACTACAGAAAGTCACCAGACTTAAGGCTGTACAAGTCTGATGTAAAATTCACAGAAATCAGCAGGAGATTTTTGTTACTGAGTAAATGGCCTTTGGATGACAACTTAAAACATCTTTAAAAGTGTCTGGTGTCTGAGTCCCATGGTTTTCTCTTCACTAAATGGCATGTTAGATCATGTACGTATTGAGAGGGAGAATTAAAGTGTCTGCTACAAGTCCCCCAGATGGTATTTGGTCCAATTTTTATTGGAGTAATAACTAACTTTTTAATGCACACTTATATGCCATATAATTTGTCTTCATTTCTTATTCATCTCCAAGAGAAGTAAAAATTTCAGAGAAAAGCAGTGGGAAATGGGAAGTTTTCACATGGGATTATTATCAGCAGCCAGCATACATAATCAAGCTTCTTTAGGAAGAAATCTGAGAGGTATGCTGGAGCCAGGCAAACTTTCTGACAGAACTGCATTTCAGTGATGTATTTATACTCAGGTTAGCATCCATAAATAACAAAATACAAAAATAGTAA
>VZTT01050952.1:26351-37552 GCA_013400855.1 Buphagus erythrorhynchus
CTCCCTCCCTCCCTTCCGTTGAGAAATTCCTTCCTTTGTGAGGGTGTTTCTCTGAGTTATTCTCAGTGATATCATCCCCTTAAGGATTTCAGCAGCACTTATAAGCACCAATGTGTCTCCTGTATCCTTAGCAGAAGTTTTAAATAACTCATCAGGGAAGGCTTTAGCTTTTCATTCAGAGTTTTGCATTTTACTACACAAATATGACACAGTTTTGCTTCTATGTTTTTAAGAAATACTGTACAAGCTCAGCAGTCCAGTGAATTGGCAGGGACCAGGGTAACTTGGAGTCACCTTTTGCAAACCTGGCTCAATAGCAGAATGGTTTCCAAGAGTACTGAGAGCACCTCCTCAAACTCTTGCTCTAAACTGAGACAAATCCTGACCAAAAACCCCCACAACTGGGAACCAGAGCTGATGAGAAAAATTCCTATGTTATTTTTCCCAAGTCCTACTAACCTTTGCCCTTAAGAACTCATTAAGAACTAGCAATTTATATACTAAAATAGACTCCACAAAGCTGCATGTTTCTACAAACACAAACAGCTCCACCATCATCTAGGTCATTAATGAAGATATTGAACAGGACTAGAACTCTGGGCTACACCACTAATTACTGGCTTCCAAACTAGGCTTTGCTTCAGTTCACTGTATTTTTAGAGTATAACTAGGCAGAGTGAAGAAATTATAGGATTTTTTTATTCTTCATAGCCAGATATTTGAAATTATTACAAACAGGATACTTTAGGATTTCAAATGATCCTGGAAAATGCTAAACTGGTGGAGGCATTTGTCTTACTATAATGGAAAGTACAAACACCTTGTTATATTCTATAGACAGAATAAGGCATAAGCTGCTTTAATTTCCAACACTCTGCATGAAGCTGCAAAGGCTCACCTGTCTCTTATTGCCACAAGAGCTCTCTGTTCTACACTCTGAAATTCTCACTTGCATTTTAAAGAAGAATATCTTAAACTATAGTCACTATCATGGCTCAAGGAGAAGATAAACATACAGAACAAAAGAGCTCACTGAAAAATACTAAGAAAGTAGTCAATTCATGCTTTGTGTTATCATGCTAATGTGTCAGATTAATTTCAAGAGCATCTCCAATAGACCATTTTGCCATTGGTGTCCACCTGCAGGCTTCAGGTCCCTAGAGTGATTTGGAATTGCTTTCTCTACTCATCTGTAATTTTTATTTTAGACAGTTTTTGAGGAATCCTTGAATCTGAGTCAAGAGTGTTAGAAAGAAGGATCTGTTAAAAAAAAAAAAAAAAAAAAAAAAGAGAAAAACAAAGGAAAAATCATGCTGAAAATGAAGCTTTGACAAGTAAAATCAAAGCTTATTTTCAGAACAGCCTTCAACTGCACAGGCTGCACAACCTATTCCATCACTGTCTATTTTTGAGCAAGTGAAGGAGTACTTTTAAAAGACCTTGGTAGAGCAAAATGAAAAAATCCTGTATAAACTCTTCTAAATACAGTTATCTATCACAACAAATATATAATTTTTAAGTGGTCTGGTGAAGAAAATTAGAGTTTAACACAGCACCAACAGAAGTTTTTAATTTTATCATAATTATTCCTCACCAAGGTTCATTTGTGTAATAAACAATCTAGAAAGGGACTCATCACAGAGATGTTTCCTTACTAGGAATATAGTACAGTGGCTATGGAGTTCATTGATCCTTTTCCACATTCAGCTCAATTTGCTGCAGGAACTGATATTGATATTTGTATCAGTAGCAGAATTTCTTTGCTAAAATAATCATTTGTGGGGAGGACAGTTTGGCCAGTGTCATCATGTGTCACAAACCTATTTCCAGCTAAATACCTTTTTAAAAACATGTATTCTCTAGCCAAATATGCATTAAAGCTACTAAAAATCATCAAAAAAACTGTCATTAGACTAATTCATGTGTCTTCTATGACAAAGGCAACATCCAATTAATAAAGTTTGTAACTTTAACCATGTACACAGGAGTTTTGCAATAAATTCCAAATGCTTTTAAAGAAATATTGAGAAGAGCCTAGGAAAGCAGCATTACAGAAAAATGTAATTTCACAATAAATTCTAAACCTTCTCTGGTGCACTTTGTTTCTGGTGCACTCATGCTTTGAGTGTTTCCTCAGCTTGGGGTTACCCACAGGAGCTGGTTAACTCTGATTTTTCTCAAGAAGACACTTCCCAAATCTGATCATTGATACTCACTCCTTTACCTTGCACTGCTTGATTACACTTTTTAAAACAGAATGACCAAACCTACCGTACTAGCAACATTCAAGTGATGGACACATCAGGAATGTTACATTTTTTCTGTTTAGTCTACGTTTTTTTTTCCTTGAAACACTAACACAGCAATAGGATTCATGTTCCCCTTGTGAGTCTTAGGATGCAAGCAAAGCAAAGTTTTAGGGTAACACACTATCCATTAGGAAACATGTAGTTAGACAAGCTCCTGGGTGCATGAAGCTTATAAAGTAGGGTTGCTGAAGTAAACAAAATAAAACAAAACAGAAAATTCTATTTGTCCATTGGTGTACCAGTGGCAAGCAGCTGTTCAGTCAGAGAAGCAGCCAGAGCTGGCCAGCTGCTGGGGCAACTCCAGGGAAAACAACTTTAGCTTGGCAAAGCCTGGCACACCAGGCACAGGAAAAGGGGCTCAAAGCAGAGGTCTGAGCAAAGCGTGGCAATGGCAGCTGTTTCAGCTTTACCTGTCCTGAATAAATATACACACTGTAAAACATTTTTTGCTCTCTCCTATTGATACACAGATGGAAGAGATACTGAAGCTCAATGTATGCTGAAAATAAGAACACTGTGACTTACTGAAAATGTATTCAGAAACTAAATCCTCTATAATCTAAGGAAAGATTAAAGCCCAGCTTCATTAAACAAAATGAAGCCATAGAATAAACAGTCTGATGGTTTATGATGTTTAGATGTTACCATGCTAAGGAAAACCTGTGGAGCAGGATATTCCATGCAGGAGGAACTAGATGAGTTAGCTAGAGAGATACGTAAATTTTCATGGAATATGTCAGAATCAGGCCAAACAATATTTCCCCAAGACAGTAAGTGTAAATTTGAACTTTCAAAACTGAAGTTGACAGTGCACTGGCCTTTGCTTTGCAGGAGCAATCTGTCAGGAAAAATAGGCTGGGTGATTCAATTGCAGAACCACAGAAACAGAGAGAATGGAAATACCTGAAGGGCAGTGCTTGAAGAAGTGACAGGTCTAAGATAGTTTGTCCTTATCTTATTATCTGTTTTGTTCCTTCAGTCAGATACATGGAAAGCTGCACATGCTGTACAACCAAAAATGGCCTGAATTAAATAACCATGTAGCCTGTAGCAACAATTCAGTGCCCATATTACAGCAGATGACATCACTGCACACCTGTGGGCCTGCACCAAGGTGTCATCTACAGATGCCATGGCTTCCTGAAGAATTAAGGACTCTGGCTTGCAGAACACAAGATGCCAGCACGTGAAAAAGAGCACGCAGCTCTCAGCAGCTGGGGTGCTGGGACAAGCAGGTCACCAGCACATGAAGTCATTGTGCTCTGTGCTCTGATCACCAGCCAGCATTTCCATGGTGGAATCTCCCAAACCTCAGTGGAGACATTGCAGATAGGTTTTCTCATAGGTCATGACCTATAAGAATCAGAATCTTGAATAAAAAGCATTACTGCGATTTGTTGGATGGGAGGCAATTAGGATTGTGGAAAGCAAGTAAGATTATCGAGTCACTTCAGCAGAGGACTGTTGTCACAACTGCAGCTTTTTCCTTCAAATAATCGCTCTTGGCAAGCATTGCATACTGAAGAAACACATTCTAAAATTAGTACTTTTGGAGACAAATAAAATTCTATATATTCAGAATAAAGAAATGCCTGTATTTAGGTAATCTTTATTAGATTGCAAATTTTTTGTTGCATTTGCTTTTTTAGACTATAATTTAAAAATTGGACATAGTCATATTTGTCTAGTTCATGTCAATATGGCAGGACGCAGAAAAGAATTAAATGCATTTCTGCAATACTTCAGACATGACATTTCCAGGAAAAACAGGAAATATTTAATATAATTCTATTTTTTTAAGTATTAATTCATCTGGGTTAGCTGTATAATCTTGTTCTCCTGGGTTCAAATTAAAACCTAGAATTATTCGAGAGAACAGCTTACAGGGTGAGAAAGAGATTAAAGAGCTTGTGTTACTAGAGGATGTGAAGTTTAAACTAAAACACGAGTGAGGAGAGAGGAAGCACACTGTAGAACGAGGTGAAAAAAAAAAAAGAAACAGAAAGGTACTAAGGAATAAATAACAGTTGATCAAAAGAATAATGAGAATAAGTTGACAGAACTGTCATGAAAAGGTATCAGAAGGAAACTAGAAGATTGTCAATCCTCAGCACTTCCAGTAGAAAGCTTGGGAATACTGAAGGGATAGAAAACAGCCAACCAGGCTGAAACAGCCAGTAACCCAGCCAGAGCTGACCACTGCCCTCTGCACTGCACCTGGGGCTGCCCCACGCCTCCTGCTGCACCTCGACCAACCTTGACAAACAAAAGATTGATAAAAAATCAATTTAGGGCTGCTTGACCTACTTGATACAAAAAGCAGTAAGGACTTTTGAATTGACTGAAGTACTACTCATTGCTTTAGAGCTATTTTTATCACAATGACACATTTAAAGAGACACTTTTGCATTTGATAACAGAGGAAATCATCACTTAGGTTGTTAATAAATGCTTGTTAACACTATGCCCCACAATCAACATAAACACTTTCCTTTTCTGTGGAGAGACTTCCACAAAACCGCTGAAGGCAACAGCCTCATATAATCCACATAAATGCATCAAGATCCAATTTGAAATTTAAATTTTCTGCTCAAGCTACTTCAGTAGCAGGAGTCTGTTCCAAACATCACTCTGATGAATTTCAGCATGCAATTATTCACATAATATTTATAAAAAATCATTCTTGTAGCCACATTGTCTTTGAGATTAAGCCACTCTATTCCTTCTTTCTCATGTTAACAAGGTGCAGTCAGGTCCTCTCCCTTCCCACTGTTCACTTGACCACACAGCAATGTTCCTGTTACCTCCTCTTACAAGAAGGACCTCAGCCATGCTGACAGCCCTTCTCATGTCCATCCCTTTTTCAAAGAATCTCTTCCAGCAAGACATTCATCTCTGTTTTTGTCCCTCCTTTCTTCAAAACCATCACTGCTTAGATACTATGGTTAATAACCCCTTGGATATTTGCTCAATTTACAAGTAATAGACACACGACAGATCTCAGCAGAAAACTTATGAAACCATGGCAGGAGACAAGTATATGTAGCTATTATTATTCACAACAAAATCTGATAAGAAACAAACAACTACAGAGCAGCAAAATAAAAACTACCTCCCACTGAAGGAGTTTCAATGGGACCCCCGCAAACCTAGGGAAAAAAAATCCTGGCTTGACTGAAACCAAGAGAAATTGAAAGAAAAAACCCTCCCACATACCTAACTAGAATATTCAAGCTGCCTCCAATAAATTGGCTGGAAATATTGTAATTCATATCAGCCAAAACTTTGCTTCTTTTACATGCTGATATTACCCATCTTGAAAAAACCAATTCTACAGATGAAGCATATTTCTTCTTACATAAATTAATGTCTGTCTTTAATGGTGTGATATTAATTAACTTCACACTAAAGCAGATTGTAGAAGCAGAAACATTACCTCCATAATTTGGTAGTGGTAACAATGGTGAAGAAAGCAAGGCAAGAAGAGAAATAAAACCAACAAGAATGAGCTGAAATCAAGAAATAAGAATTTGCATGATACCTCACCTTTGAAAGTGTATGCACGTTTCAAAAAGCCAAATATAAAAAAATTCCTGCTACATAAGGGCTGCTATATTCTAGGCAATCAAATTGGCCTCTTGAAATTTCCTACACTCACTTGTAATAGACTTCCTTCCAAGGCAAGAGAAGGGACATCTGGCCAGAAGCCACACAAAAAAGCCATTTTAAGTTTTTTCCTAAAATCTGTTGCTTTGGATGGGCAGGGGAGAAATCTATCCTTCAATAAAAGGGAAATTGAATCAAATCATTAGCCTTCAGTAGAGCTGAACAAGAATAGACAGAATAAGAAAGCTGGTCAGGCAAAACTAAAAGTGTCAGTAAGGGTGATACCACGTATTTACAAAGGAGTTGCCTTTGAATGGACAGAGAAGGACAAGCTCCTCTCACTTTCCAACACCTTACTACTTTTTCTGGTTGTCAGAAGGGATTCTGTGTTCAAGTTTCAGTGTGAGAAGATTGCTGCAGACCTTTCTTCCACACTTGCCTTGAAGATTCATCTCTGAATGGAAAGCACCTGGTCAGATCATATGTCTACTGTGGTTCCTTCCAGCCTTACCCATTGTGTGATTTTGTATTTCCAATTGCCAGCCTGGACAAAACTAGAGTTCATTTATTCAGAGTAATGACGACATCCAGTGGCCACCAAGTTAATCTCAGCCTCTGACAGCAAGACAACCTCTTATCTGAGTAGATAACCTTTCCATAAAGGTGTGTGTTATCTGTGCTCTTCTATCATTTACTCTAAAAGCAGGACAAGTAAGGATTGCACTAAAAGGAACACTAAAATCACTAAGCAAGAGTCTTCCTATTCAGGTTCTCATAATAACTCTATCCAAGCCTTTTTCAGTTCTATCTCACATTGAAAAATTAGAAATCAAAAATATAAAACTCTTAAGCATTTCCATGGTGCCCAAAGAAACTGGAAACCATCAAAAATAGATGTATATGGAGAAAGGAAGAGAAGGAGATATATGGACACACACAAGCCACTCAAGCTGTTGAAACTGCTGGCCACCTCTACCAAACTTAGTCATGCTTTTAGTACGTGCTTTTAGAAGATATGAAGGAAACTACTTTTCAAAGTGCTTCAAAACGAAAAAGAAATATTTCTGTTTTCCACTTTTGTAAAGAATCCAGTCTAAATATGAAAATATGACACTTAGAGCATGCTTGTGTTCTTTGATAGAAAAGGTCTGTCAAATACTTACTTGCCCAAATATTTCTGGTAGCCCCAAAACTTGACCAATGAAAACACCAATACAAATGAAAATCGCTGTGACCTGACCCAGTGAACCACGAATTTCCTTAGGAGATATCTCACTCAAATACATGGGGAGGGCACTTAAGGAAATGCCTACAAAGGAAGAACAAAACCCATATATTAAGTCATAACATTTTTATTATGCCAGGTATGCAACAGATTTTTATTGTAAGGAGCCTGAGTGATAATCTGCTTACAAGGGTGGCATAAAAATATGCAAGGGACAGAATTATATCTATCCATACATATCATGAATTATTTTCCCTGCATGTCTAATTACTCTCACACCATTTAATAACTATGGGATTGATTATCTGTTACAGATCAACAGTGATGTGCATAGGCTGCTTTTTGATGTGCAGCACCAAAGGTTACTCAGGGATGAGAATCTCCAGAAGAACAGATTTTTTGTTTTAAATTTGCTCATCCCAAAGCAAGCAAAATCATGTTAACACTGGTGCAGGTAAGGGGAAAAAAAAAGCCCAGTGCATCAGTCAGACAGAGCAGACATTGTCAGATGAAGTATTTTTACTGTAAACAATATTAGCAGATGTTTCTCTCAATACAGGCTTATAGCTGCAATGGGCTCTTCACAATAGGCATAAAATAAGAGTTGGAATGGTGTTTAAAGCCAGGAACAGAGCAAGCAAATGCATGACCCTGGTCAGTACAATGGCAGTGTTTGCACAGCTCCAGAAGTCTGGCTGCTTGATGGCAATCTGAGATCAAAATTAGCAGAAGCCCTTCCTTCTGTCTGCAAGATTATTCTGGTGCTGCAGTGCCTCCATGGTTTACTTTCAAACTGGGAAGGCCATATTGCTAGGAACAATTGAAGAGGTATCAAATCTTCCCTAGTCCTGCAGGTATCAGCATGAGATCCAACAACTTCTAAACACAGCAAAAAAGCAGTGTTGATAACAGAATACACTCTCTTAGTCAAGGGATTTTCATGGCATGGAAACAAATATACTCTATCACAGCTGGAAGAGGAAAGGTGGGGAAACAACCAGCGTTGTTAGCAGTGGTGAGCATCCATTCCAGTGTCTCCTCCAAACATCAGATCCTCCAGCCCTTAGTATGCCATTTTTTCCCAGTGAAACCAGTGTGGCCACAGCTAGTCCCTGGAACACCTCTTTGGTGTAAAGCAAATTCTAACTGGGGAAGAAGAGGAAGTGTGTGCATGGCACAAGCATTTCAGACATGTAGGGTGTGACCAGAGCTTACCTGCATCGACACCCATGATAACACGGCCCAGGATGAGCATTTCAAACGACCCTGCCAGCAAGGACAGGGACATCAACAAGGCAGCTGCCACTGCAAACACGTTATTGAGCACCAGGGTGCATTTCCTGAAAGGCAAAGACGGTTTAGGTGGAAACCAGCATCATGGCAGCTGGAGCTAGTTATACTACAAGCACAGTAAGCTATTATTCTTAAATATCTATGAATAAAAAGTGCCTAACGAACACTGCCTCTTAGATGTGTAGAGTTCTGAAAAACAGCACTATACCCACGTGGATACAGTTTCCTAACTACACCACAGTTTAAAAGAAAACATATCATAGATAACCAAAGAGCTGTACTTCAGAAGCACAGCAAGGAGCCAACTCATGGTAAACTTATCCTAAAAACCCAAGTGCCAGGCCTGAGGCTCTGTGCATGAATATAAATAAGCACACATCTGGATAGATGTCTGTATGGAGAACCCAAAGAATATACTTCAGAGAACCCAAAGAATATACTTCAAATAGCAATAATCTGATATAACTACAGGCACTTTAATGTTACATACAGTTTTTGACAGTTCAAGAACTTCCCAACTGTGACATCATCTATGTCATTAAAATTCATCTTTAAATTCTCAATAGTAATACCATACATTGAGGAAAATTACTTCCTACTTGTAGAGTTAGGAAAAACTTTTCAGCTCATTCAAGTAACAAAAATCAACCCTTTTCTAAAAATTGTTGGAATTAACCAAAATACAAGTTTACATATTTGTTCCCCTCTTTTAAAATTATTTCATACTATAACAGTTAAATAAAACATTAGTTTTTTTTTTTCAAATAAAATCACAAAAACATATTTTAAAATTTTCAAAACATCTAAATTTCTAATTTGCCAACAGCTTAATTCCTTTTAGTTTTTGTCTTTCAGAACTTTCTGCTCAAGTTTGAGGGATCAATTAAAAAGAAGAGAAGTGACTAGGAAGGCTTTCTACCTCTTTCCTTTCTAGAGCAAGTGACAAAATCTCCCACCAGTTCTAATTTCTTTCAACATGTAAGTATCAACTGGAAATTTCACACCCATTGAAAAAGTCATCCAACTTTTTGGGTGTACCTTTTCGAAAGGAAATATTTTTAACACTTCTTTTATTTTTAATTACTCTTCCTGCTTTCTAGTGAGGTTTGAATACTGAATGAATAACATGGCTTTGAAGATTGAAAAATGAGATACAATTCATTTCAAGTCTATACAACATAACCATCAGAGTGATGACTGTACTATTTAGTATAGATTTTTCAGATGGATATACATTCTGAGATGGCTGGAGTGATACAAATAATGAGAAAACTGGAAAGAAAATATTCATTCAGATCAAACAAATCTTATACATTCATCTGAAGATATTGCTTTTTTCTCCTTTAATTTAAATAAAAACTATAAAATACAAATCTTTTGACAAAAAGTTGACCAGCAAACCCTCATA
This sequence comes from Buphagus erythrorhynchus, assembly GCA_013400855.1. NCBI lineage: Eukaryota > Metazoa > Chordata > Aves > Passeriformes > Sturnidae > Buphagus > Buphagus erythrorhynchus. The sequence continues at coordinate 36,193 of VZTT01050952.1, forward strand.
CTATGCAGCTGCGAAGAGAAAAGCACAGCCTGACTAAGCAGGATAAAAACAAAGACTTTGGTAAGCTGAAAAGGAAATCAGAACAAGAAGACATGTTATTTAGGATGTTACTATGGAAAGCAATGTCTGTGGCAAGATTTTGGAAGTGTTGGGGCTGCAGGAGTGACTTCTGTGGGCAGATGGAGCAAGGATGTAACAAGGTCAGTGGAGGAGAGGGTGATCCAGACCTGAGCAGGGATATCCCCAGAGGGACTGTGGTCCATGGGGACCCACACTGGAGCACAGGAGGAGTGAGGAGCAAGGAATGGCACAGAGGAATTGCTGCACACTGACCCCAACCCCTTGCACTGTCCTTTCTCTCACTGAAAGCACTGAGTGTTACCACTGGCTGTGGTACCAAGGAGAAGGACAGGAGCCTGTTGTGATGCTCAGCCTCATATGTCTCCCTAGAAGTGACTGAAACAATCCCTTGAGCATATTGGTCTGGGTGCTCAGGATAAACAACAGCAGATCCTCTTCATTAGAATAGGAGAATTTAAATTATGAAGTGTCAGAGCCACATCTGAACTTGGGAATTATCTTTATGTGGATGAAGGTTCCCTTTCAAAAAATTACATGTCTCTTGAAGTAAATAGGGCCCAGGAATCCAGTAATTTGCAATTTATGTTTTTAACCTTACAGCAATATGATTCAAAAGTGTTATTTTAAAGTCATACATTATTTCTGACTAGAGCTTTTAATCCCCCTTAGCTCATTATTCTGTGTCAGTGTAAATGGAGCTCAGCTTCATCATACACACAACCCTCCAACCTACACTTGAGCAATTTAGCAGCAAAGTATTTTATTGTTCTGCCAACATTTCACTCTGTGCTCCTCAATTACGGTAATGACGTGTCAGTCTGGGCTCCTAGACCAGACAAACACACTGCAGTGTGAACAGCACACTCAAGAACCTCTCTTTGCTGAGCAGCCTTTATTCACACAGCCCCTTCCCATCTCTGCTCCAGCACTCATCCCCTGTGTCTGGAACAGAGCTGTTTTCATGGCTTAACGGAGATGAACAGCATAAACAGGGGCAGAGTCTGCAAGTGTAAAGGTCTGCCCTGGAAACCTGACCAGCTCCAGTACTTGGTGTACCTACGACAGAGATCAGCCACCATTTTCACAAACCTGCACACAAAGCTGCTCTACTCTTCACTGAAAATTCCAGCCTTCTGTGAACCCATTTTTACTTCCCTTTATTTTAATAGTGACTCAGCAATATTCTGGGAATTAATCAATCTGTGTTAGGCAAAATTTCATGTTTTTAACAAGTATGTTAAAGCCAAATGTATGATTTGACAGAAGAAATTGAACACCT